>KL280390.1:24619-43471 GCA_000699545.1 Podiceps cristatus | reverse complement strand
GATAATTATAATATGCTATCAAAGTGCAGATTAAAAAATATATTTAAATAAAATTTCTAATATCTACGACACTAAAAAAATCTTTCAGGAATGCAGAGAGAACTACTGAAAAGTCCAAAAGATTAACAAGTTGTGAAAGGCAATTTAAGAACAGAAATAGAATTTGTGCCTAGAGAGATTCAAGAAAAGATTCTGCAAAGACATGAAGGACAGAAGCAGAGCATCTAATAAATGTTTCACTCACAGCACATGAGTGATGAGCTACCTTGAAAGGCTTGGACATTTTGGAAGGTGGTACCAGAGCAAGTGTCATGATGAAATTTATTTCTCATCTTGGGCTCTCACAGTGTCTTAGAAACGTGCCTTCAAAGTGTTACTTAATTAATCTAATGGGAATTTCAGGCTTTGTGATCTACTTCAAGAGGTATCATGAGGTGTCAACAAGGTTTGAAGAAGATTGGATTATCATGGGAATTGTAATTTCCATGGCATAAGCAGTAAGTTATGGGTTTTACGCAGGGTGCTATAAATCTTAAATACAAGCACGTCCCCACTGAAAAATGCCCTTGAATCTCTCAGCACAACTGATGTTTAGTGTTTTCCTTACGAAAACTGCCATGAAAGCAAGTTACTAGAAGGTAACCTGGGGTGTGAGTTTGCAGTACTCTGATGCAACAAAGCATATGCATACTCGGTCTCTATGGTTAAGTTTGAGGTTGCTGACCCCAGGGCGAGAAGAGCAGGTACCTCGTGTTTACAGATGGGTCCCCTGGGCAAAGAGCTTGCACAAGGGCTGGTGTCACGATGCCCACACCAAACTGCTGCCGCATTTGCAGCTCTCTGTGGAAAGACTCCTCTAGGCATTTCTGTAGGCACTGACAGAATCAGTCTTGCAGCGTCCTTTGGAAAATGCTGCAACGTGCTAGTAGTAGCTAGAATCTACAGTTACCTCAGATTGCCAGAAGAGACACAAAACAGACTACCAGGGAGTTATATGGAAGCATTCTAAAAAGCCCAACTTTGTGCAAAATATGATGTTGGAATGAGGCACCAGAAAAGGTTAGGGACACAAAGTTTTAACAAGCTTGTGACAACCGATAGGCTTGTATCCATCCCATCAAGAATGAACGTTGTTCCCCTGCCTTTCAACCACCGTCAGATGCATGTATTTGTGAAAGCACTACTGAAGAGAAGTTTGGACCTATGATTGAAACCTTCAGCCTTGGTGACATCAACACCAAAGATTAGAATGAACTTCAGTGGCACAAATGGGAGCTGCCATGGGATGCCTTGAGATGATACGTTAGCAATATCTGTGACTAAGAATATATCCTTTAAGGTGAGAGTTTACCATTAACAAACACTCATCACAGGAATGACTCATCATGTACATGGCTCAAATAATAGTTAAAAATTGCAGTTTGGGAACTTTTTTCTTTTTTACATCTCTAAATCCAGACCACCCTGAGTAGCTTCCCCTTCCACCTTTTGCCAGTTGTGGAAAAGTGTCCCGACAAGACCCTATATGGCCAACTTAGAAAGGAAAAGGATTTGAGAGCGCCAAATGCAAACAGATCGGCTGATGAGAGTGCTGCATCTCTTCCCTTCAAGCACTGCCAGAGAAATACAAGAGCAACCTTCAGTAGACAGGGACCATTCAGGTACATCCAAGGGAAGACCCGCGCTCACGTGCCTCTGTTCAGTATTCAAGTTCTTCACTTTTGAAGGTGCTGAAGGCTATGTTCAATCCTAAACAGTTCCTAACTCCCTGTATCTTTCTGTAAGAAGAGTCTGATGGGTTCTCACGGTATACTTGAAGCTGATGGACTGTCCATCCCCAAGACGAGTTAGAGGTGGTGCCATGCTCTGTCGTGTGTCCAGCTCACAATCATTGCAGCACACAGGGAGAAGATGAACTTTGTTTGTCATTGAGACTACAGTTCAAACTGACTGACAAGCTGGTAAGTGCTTAATCAAAAAGACTACTTTACAAAGGGGCTGTCAAGTTTTCCTACAACTCATCATTTAGAAGCATGAAAATTAACATTAGCCTTTTGTTTCATGTTGGTATAAAGCCAAACCCTTCCTTGATATCTGTGGAGATGTAGCTCTTCTGATAATGGTGACTATGAAAGCACAGAATCAGTGTTTTGCTGGTATTTGCATTTTGTCTATACTACACTGATTTTAATAATAAATTTTACTGCAGTGAGAAGCAAAAACTTAAACCAAAGAATTATATTTTTGTCTTTAGTCATGTGCCTTTACTTTTGTTTGGAAATTCTGTTTCGACCCACCTTAACATCCTCCGTGTGCTGCCAACAGTTCTGTTCAAATGAGAAACTGATCCTACACCCATAGAGGAAGCCAGTGTAACAATTATGCACATTAAGATAACGTAATGAAAAGGATTTAAACGCTTAGCAGGAGTGAAATCAGTGTGACCCCCTCTTTTCAATGAACAGTGTTCAGCCAAGGCTAGGTAAGGCACAGCTCTAGCTCACTGCAGTGCCCACACCAGGGCTAATGACAAGGGCTGGGATGCTTTGAGAAGTGCTTGATGTTTTGACTCTGAAAAAGAGCATAGGATAACCCTGTTATTTCCACTGAAAGTAATGCTGGCCTGTGTGGCCAGTTGCTTTTGCAAGCTTCAGCCTTCCTCTTGGATTTCTCCATTTTTTTTTTTTTCTTTCCTTCCCCCAGTTTTTTTTTGTTTTTTTTTCTTTCCTTCCTTCCCCCAGTTTTCTCCCTGCCCATTTTCCCAGGCACAGCAACTTGGCCTGCTTTTCTCAAAAAACATCTTGCATTGCTTGAGAAGATTCCACTCATCCTTTTCCACAGTTTTCTTTGAAGCCTTATGTTCACGTGGCATCTAGAAGAAACCTGCTAAGAGGTCAGTGCTGCTGGAAGGAGTCTACAGGGACTGTTTTACAGGGACTTTCCGTCACCTCCATGCTTATACACCCAGTGTGCTCACAGCTGGTCCTCTGATCTCCCCTCCCGATCACCCATGGGTGGCTCACCAATTTTGGTGCTCGCGATCCATACCTGCTTGTATGCACACACTATACATAGACTGGCAAGGCCTTGCTACAGAGAGCTTCCTTCCCCCAGTTTTCTCCCTGCCCATTTTCCCAGGCACAGCAACTTGGCCTGCTTTTCTCAAAAAACATCTTGCATTGCTTGAGAAGATTCCACTCATCCTTTTCCACAGTTTTCTTTGAAGCCTTATGTTCACGTGGCATCTAGAAGAAACCTGCTAAGAGGTCAGTGCTGCTGGAAGGAGTCTACAGGGACTGTTTTACAGGGACTTTCCGTCACCTCCATGCTTATACACCCAGTGTGCTCACAGCTGGTCCTCTGATCTCCCCTCCCGATCACCCATGGGTGGCTCACCAATTTTGGTGCTCGCGATCCATACCTGCTTGTATGCACACACTATACATAGACTGGCAAGGCCTTGCTACAGAGAGCAAAGAAAAGATAACACGTTTAATTAATAAGGGTGCGTTATAGGGTCTTACAATGTTAACGAGTGTTGGTTCAGCTCCCACCGCCTGCAGTCCAAGGCGGCTTGCTGTGAGAGCAGCAGAGTGGCACAGGTTTGTGCAGGTGGAAATATGTTTTTATGGAGTTGTCTTTGTGCTCTCTTATGCAGAGCTGCAAAAAGACTTAGGTGCATTGGTAGGGTTTGAGAGGCTTTTAAAATTGATCTGCTACTACAGCCTTGGACTTACAGAGGCTTGTTAACAAGCTACATTAAATGAGATTAGATTGAACGAATAGGAGGCGTTTCCTTTCCATAGGGAACACTTTATCTCCAACATCGGAAATGTTTCAGCTCAAATTTCTCAGCCGCTGACACACCAGAACTCGGCTGTAGCAATGTTTCACTTGGTCCTTCCTACATAATGTCCTTTTTGCTCCTGGAAAAGTTCTGTGTATTGGGCAGATTTTGGAGAACGTCACTGTAGAAAGTTATCCTGGGCTGGCGAGACAGCAGGGAGAACACATTTTTCTGTCAGCAGACATTTGTTTGTTTCCCCCAACACCATATGCTATATTTTTTTTTTCACTGCAAGACAGTGGATTTGTAGATCCCCTGCTTTAATTTGAATTTTATATTACTTTCTAAGATCTGTTTCTGTTTGTGTGACTGTGTAGTGACTTCTTGTCAGATCTGTTCTCTTCTTAAATGAAAGCTGCAGTCCCGAGTTTACTGGAGTCTCTCCCAGAGTTTTAACAAATTCAGAAACAGTTACTACTAATAAATTCAAACTAATAATAAAGAAAATAATAACCTACCTAAATCTGCTCCAGCAGCACTAGCAGGCAGTTGAGGTTACACAATACTTTTCAGGACTGTGCCTTACATTAAAAGATGATGGGGATCAATTCTAAATCATATTAATCAATCTGTATTTATTATGTGACCTGAAGGACCCCAGTAAAAATATCCTTAGCCACATTTGACCAGGTCTGAATGAGAGTGCAGCAAATCTTCCTAATATGAATATAATACGGAAAAAGAAGCTTCATTATCTCGATTGCCTGGTAAGGTTCTCCTTTAAACCTCTGGCAGAAAGCTTAATAAAACCCAGTAATCTGAGGAGCTACTAGGCAGAGATTTGAAGTATTTTCTTAATGAATATACTAATAACCCCCTAATTCCATGTTAGGAAACATCACAGAAATCTGTTTTCACAGTAGAGAGTCTGCAAGCTCTCCCATGCAAATGGAAATAGGTGTGAACTGGTAATTAGTGTTAACATAGGGCACCGTGCAGCAGAAACAAAGAAAAGCACAGAAAAGTGGGCAGAGACAGAAGTTCTGCTCTGGGACATTTCTTATATCTGCAGGTAATGTAAGGCAGCATAAGGCAATTCTTTCTACACGTGGCATGACAAAGCTGTTCAAGAATTGCTAATGCATGCTACCATACAAAGGTACGAAACTCTCCAAAGGCTAATCAATAGCCAGTTCTGCATCATTTTAGAAGATGTGATCTGACGTTAATATCAAATGCCCCATTTACATTTTAAAGCTATTCAGATCATTTCTCATACTCCAGGATTTTTGAAAACATCAATAGGCATCCAGATGTATTTTAAATCCCAGTCTTTAAAGCTATGCAAAGATGCTTAATTACTTCTTTGCTCTTTCCTGTGCACAATTCATGAGATCGCTGATGTGCCAGCACAACTCATACTAGCCTTGTCCGCCTGAGCAGAGAGAAACCAGACTGCACACATGTAGAATTTGCAGTCTCCAGGCACTTCATCATGTGCAGTGCTATGAGAGATCTTGCAACACTTTTCTCCATGCTACGGGTTTTCCAAGGAGTACCAGGCACTTTCCAATTTGTGCAAAGTGCTACATTAAAAACAACAAAAAAAAAATTAATGGGACACTATTGGACTTCATACCTTTTCATGTTAAAGTCACAGTGAAACGCCCGAGTTTTGATACCCATGCTGTCTGAAAATACCTACTCAAATGCAGTATTCTGCTTATGTAATGGCGTTTATTATTATAACACACTGATCACTTGCATGAAAATGCTATAGAAGCAGTTTTGTGTAATAATATATAACAGAACTGTAACCAACAGAATGGAAAAAGAAATTCAAGTTTTAAATGGTGCATAGTGCAAACGTGTAAGGAGAACTCCAATAAACAGTCCTTTGTCCATTACCTATACTGTTTAAGCTTTAAATGATATTATTAACAGTAAGTCAAACATGGAACAAAGTGTGAACAGCAATACAGATCTGAATCAAACAATGCCAGGAAGAAGAAACTGAAGTATGAAGGACTCGAAGAAACAGCATCTATTAGTATGACATCCTGCCTCCCGCAGCACTCTCATACCTGTGTCCAGCTCGCAATGTTGTTTTGTGATGAGGATGGAAAAAATGTGAAAGGCTCGGTGGAATGGATTGATGACCTCAAGTACAATAATGCGCAACAACAGCACCATCTCCTTCAAGCTGCGAGCTGCAATTGATTCTTGGAGGGCCAGAATTGTTGTGTAGCAGATGTCTGAAGTGGTACCGATGTTAAAGCAAAGACCACTCAAAGTTTCTTTCCAGTGAGCCAGAAACAAAGCCCACTGATGCCAACATAGCACAGGAGAGTTTCCATAACATGCCTCTGTATTTTTCCTTTAATTAATCAACCTAACGCAGCTGAGTTTCACGCCAGTAATTGTTAGGCACATTCAATTATTGTAACACAATTGCTCTGAGCCTTTTGTTTTTACAGGCAACACTGACTGCAGCTTTTCATCGCTCCCTCTGGCTGTGGCCTCCCCTGTCCTTTGCTCCATCCACAGCCCTCTCGCTCTGCACCTGCATCTCCGCTGCTGCTGCATGGCAGCAGCGGCACAAATGGGGGTAATAAAAATTTTAAAAACCCTCTGCCAAGTCTTTAGGGTCTGCACGTCTGTTGGCAGTCCAGTGTTGCCCACAGGAACAAACTGGATCTGGGATAAGGATTCTCCTTGGGAAAAGAGAATTCCTGGGGTTTTTTTGGTGACACTGCCTTTGCCTTTATCTATTTGGTTGCTGGAAGCTGACCCTTGAAATGTATGAAATGCTTGAAAATTGGCAAAAAAACCCTAAGTGAATGAAAATGCTTATGAAACTTCAGATTTTTTTCTAACTAAAAAGCAACAAAAGCCTTCTTATTTTGTCTATCATGCTTTATTAGCTGTAAGCTTTGTGTAATTCAATATTTACCTTTTGATAGAGTGTTCACTTTGAGTCCATATTTCTATAGAGGCCGTTCATGAGCATTTTTAAAAGCATGGTGTATAATTAGAAAATATATCCAAAGGCAAAGAAAAAAAAAAAAACAAATGAGAAGATATGCTTTCACGTTTTGACTTTTTTTCTTCTTAATTTCCTTCTAAATGTCATTTCAAGGGAGCTGAAACATTAACATTTATGCAAATTTTCATTTGACAAGGAAATTACTTTTCAGTGGTTTTCCTACCAGATTACACAGCCTCTGGAAAAAAAGAAAACAAAGCATGTTTCAAGTAAAATAAACTGCATTGCCTCTGCACACAGCAGTTCAAGACATTTGAATTCTATACAGATGGCTGAATGCATACATACATTACAAAGCAATAAGTAGTATTCATAGGAGATATTAAATTTACAGACACTTTATGAAATATGTACAGCCTTGTAGTTCATAACTAAGCTTTTGCACACATGCACTTGGAAAATGATATGAAGTGCGTTGTCTCTTCAGCTGCCTTCAGAGTGCACTGCTGCTAAAGCCAGTCTGTGATATGCAACCACTTCTCTCTGTCATAGTTTTTATAAGAAGCAAATACTGTGTGGTCTCTTTAAGAAATCCTTGAAGTGCATGCCATGGTAATGGATTGCTACGCTTCCTGAATTGATTTCTGGCTTGTTCTGGACTGCCAGCAACTGGTCTTGAATGCACATTTAGAACAATTAGAAGCACACAATAATTTTTCCTCCAGGAGCAACCAACTGAACTGGAAATTCCCTTCTGGAGTTCAGTGCTCACCTACCATTCATAGAGCTCTGCTTCGTGGAAATGAGATGGATTTCCCTTGGAGACTCCTAACTGCTGAGTGAGGGAAGTGTTTTACAGTTGTAAAATCAGAGTTCTTTTCAACCTATACTTAATCCCTTAAGATTGTACAGCACAGCTTACCTCTTCCCTGAGATGCAACACACCACTTGTAGGGAGAAACACACTCAACTTTCCCAAAAAGCACATCTCCTGCTGGACATCAAGAAATTATGTTGTTCCTACAGGTCGCCCCTTTCGTAGCAGATATAATATTAGCATGTATCAGACAAGGGTCATGACTAGCCATTGCTCTTACTCTTCACCTTCAACCTCTGGCATAGATAGCAAAAGTGTAAGCACTGTAGGCATGAGGTTGGCCTGAGAATTTTCTGGATTTGCTCTCTTCTCCTGAATGAGCCTAGGGCAATAAGACACTTTTCTTCTGAGTTTTCCTCCTGTTCATGAGGAGGAATACTCATGTCTGCTACATGAGTAACCACATGGCACAAAGGAGACAGGCCACTGTTCTCTTAGACTTATGGTCTAACAAAGATTGAGCAAGGTGCCTGGAGTCATCCCAAAGGATGACTGTGGCCATTAGGAGTGTATTCACAGCATGTTCCCTCTATCATGTCAGCAGGGAGCTAGACAACCCCAAGTGAGCAAAGGCCTGAACCGCCATCTGAAAAGGCCTCCTATGTGCCTCATTAATGTGACTTATGAGGAGTAAAAGCCCCTTTTCCTTGTTAAACCATCTTAACAGCCTGCCTAATATGGCATCAGATGGTGGTGACAGGGCTGCAGGCAGCAGCTGGTAAGAAGAGAAGAACGGGGCATCATGTATGGCCAGCGTATGGGCATCATGTACTGGCCAGCATGGAGGCTGGGCAGGCCAGTGAGAGGCCCTGGGCTAAGACTTAGGGAGAGGTATGGTGGGACTTGGCTGGACAGACATCAGCCATTTAGAAGTTAGACATCTAGCCTATGCTGGTCATCTAGAGCTGGGCCAGGTGGTGAGAGACGGGACGCTGCATCTCATGCAAAGGGAGACGTCCAAACCAGGAGGTACGATGTGCGCTGGATGCGCCTGTCCATCTCCATGCACAGTGGAGAGAAGACGGCAGCTCGCTGAGATGGCTGGGTGCTTGATTTTTCAGGGACACAGATGGGAGAGGGGCACTCCACCCCTGGGGACTATGCTCAACTTTGTTATTGACTTCTGGGGACAGGAGGCCATCCATTTCTACCTCTTTTGTCTTGATTTTAGGTGAATCATAAAACACCAATAGAAACAACACTGGGTTTTCTTTGTTTTTGTTTTTGTTTTTTTCAAAATTCCTTGAGCCATTTTGACTTGTTTAATGGGTGGGTGTTACAATCATAATTTTCCACCTCACAGCACAGAGACTAGGGTCAAACCCACCTCCCACTAGAAAGCAACTACAAGGAGATGGTGGTGTGAACAGCAGTAAAACGCTGCCCTACTCCGGAGCTGGAAGGACTGGCACAAAGCCACCGTAAATCCACTTCAAAGCAACATACTGGATGGATCTAGGGGACTGACCTGCCTTGAAAACACAGAGCAGTACTTACTGAGAGATGTTTAGCATGAGGCAGGCATTTTAACATTAAGTGTATTTAAGTTACTTTAAGATAGATTATATCCTTTATTTCAAAATAATTCTATGATCAATTCTCTTCAATTCATATCCACTTGTAAAATATTCAAACTAATCACGGAAATAAATTGAAGTGGCTATTTCCATAAACAAGCAATCAGGCACTTTTAAAATGAGTTTTGGATGTAATTTAATATAAAATTAGATATAGACTTCATTGATAACCTTAGCATTAAACAGAGTGCTATTCAGTCACTGTTCTTAAAAGATTTTACAATTGCAGTGATGAATTATTATGAAGTGCAAGGTAGACACAAATATTCATCCATTCACCTAGCAGTGATGGACTCGCCAGTGACGGACCTTTTTGAGGGAGGCTCTTTCATCCCTTTTGTGGTATGACCTACACAGAAGCCCTACCTGGGTGAGGACTCGTGGGTTAAGTGTGAACCTGCATCCAGCTCCAGCAATTTCAAGGTGCTGAGCCTTCAGGGTTGCCCGTGCAATTAAACTTTGGGCTTCCTAGGGAAAGTATCACAGAGGAGAAATAAGTTATAGGAGGTCTGTAACTGGGACCCAGTTAACTGCACTTGGAGTGCCTGAAGTGTGATTTGGAGATGAGTAGTGCCTCTCCTTCCAGGGGTCCGGCAGGATGCTGTGCCCACCTCCCGCATATCCCAGCGCTCCTCCCAGGCACTTACAGCCCCAGCTGTGGGCAGGATGAGCAGGGGAAAACCCTGCCAGCTCTTTTAGGAAGAGAGAGGGGCTGGGGACAAGGTTGTCCTCCCAGAAGAGGAAGAGTTGTGTGGCCACACAGCTGGTGCACAGCTGCTGGTTTTGGGGGAGCCATCTAGCTGCCGTCTGTGCATGTGAGCTGTATGGCCCACGTGCAAGACACATCGTGTGCAAGGGAGGGCTGCAGCAAGAGCTGCCTGCCGGCTCACCATCCGTCACGGAGAGCTCGCTGCAGGCTGGCTGAACTCTCGTGAGGAGGGTCTGTAGCTGCCCAAGCTAAAATACATTTTACCACCCAAACCCAACATTTCTGTTCCTAAATAAGCACATATTTGCATAAGACCTAAATCAGCTATCTCTTTACATGCATGTTTTTCAGGCTTAAAAGATAGTAGTGTTTATAAAGATGGTGTTATAAAAATAATAAAAAAAAATAAAACTGAGTAAGGATAGTACAAATATTTCAGTAAAGGTGCAGAAAACTGTCTGTTTTGAATAATGCCATCTAACTAGTTCCTTGCCTTCTTCCTCTTGGAAAGGGCAATTAAGAAATCTCTAATGATTTATCGCGAATGATACAGGCCCAATACCTGCTGTGTTTTCCCAGGATGGAGAGGAAAAGCTACCCCATTATCATTGTGGTGCCTAGCACTGACAATGAGCCATGCAGTTAATGTTCAGGGAATTGCTTACTACTCAGATAAGCAACATTGAACTTCTTGCCTTTAAAGAAGGCTGAAAGACAGGTTTTTTCCCCCAACTGAGTATACATAGATGGTTTCTGCTGTAAAAACAAACAAACAAACAAACAAATATATTTTGTCAGAAAAATGAGCAAGAAGGTATATTATTTCTGCCAAACCATGCATAAAACTGTAACCTTTCTGGTTTTTAACTATAATATTCATTTCATATAAATCAAGCTAATAGGGAGAATCAGGATCACACGTATCAATAACAGATCTACTGTTTTCTTGTTAGGTAAACAGAGACTCTTCCAATTTTCGTTTGTTTGTTTGTTTAAACAAAGAAAAATTATTTACCTTATATATTATTTGGTTCTTTTTTTTCCAATAAAATAAATATTTGTGTTCAACAATGCAACCCTTCCTTTCCACCATGTGGCAGATTTTCTTGCTTACAACTATTGCTGCCATGCAGTAGAATCACCTACCTTTGATTTTTCATATTTAAACATTTCCTAAAAGGCAATATTTGAAAATACTGTGACAAAAACTCCCCTTGTAGGCAGACCTGCAGAATGTTGAATCCTTTACCTGGTGTCAATATTAGAAAGTTTCTATGGTTCTTGATTCTTTGGAGTGATTTTCCAAACTTACAAGAAATCACTTTAGAGTAATCTTAAACTAAAGCAAGAACAGCTGAAAGTTGTGATCGACTCAGCATCTTCACGTCTCACCACATTCAAAGGGAGCAAAGAGAATTCAGGAGTCTCAGAAAATTCTAATTCCTAATGATGAACAATGTTTCGTCCTATTTAATTTCTCCTGAGAAAACGTGGACATAACTCGATATGTGCCTGCTAAGTATAGTTTAGTATTTCACACCAATTCACTTAATGGCAACTACATATTTTTAATAACCCTCTGACCTGCAGTACTTCTGCCTCGGGACGGAAGCATAGCTGCACTGTAGTAAATAGCAATACTGCCCCGGCGTGTAACACACAGCATCCTGAGACTGTTTTCCCCCACCCACACCCTGCAGCTGGTTGAACGGGACACAAGTGCCACGTGTCAGACAGGACAGAGCTGACCGAACCCAAAGGGCTGTCTGGTTCAAGGGGAGTTTCACTTGTTTCCAATCTGGGGTGGGGGGGAGGTCCATGTGGACCACAACTGGAAAATTCCTCAGCGTCCCAGAGCCAGGCATTTCAGGGATGCCATCTTTCAGAGCCCTGAAACACAATGTTTCCCAAACAAGGTGGTCTGAGACACCCCCACAATGCTGCCGGTGCTGGTGGAGAGAGCCGAGCCAAGAACTGGGGGGCAGAGCCACCCCAGGGTCACAGCCAGGGGCTCTCCCCATCAAGGACCTCAAAGCCTCCCAGGACCAGGCAGTATCCAAGCGTGTGTCTTTGGAGTTGCCTGCCAGGGCAGGGGTTTTATCTTGGGCGCTTTGAAAATTTATCAAACACACAAAACGCTGCAGACAACGCACCAGGTTGAAAGAATCAGCGCTGGGGGTGTGCCAGCAAACACCGAGATAGCTCCAGATAAGGGATTAGACTGCTGCAGCAGTGTAAAGTACATCGTGTTTTTGAAACCAAGGTAATGAGACAAGGAGCGAGAAAAAAAAAAAGAAAAACAATCACAGCTACAAATATTTCAATTACATGCTAAGATATGGAAGAAAACTTTCTTGAACTCTCCCTTCCCTGATCTCAAGTCCTGCATCGTGTTTTTTCATTATTTTAACATAGAGATGAAATAGAAACAATTCCAATCTCAGATTTGCTCTTTCTGTGGTATTAAAAAATGAGTGTAAGCTTATGAAATACTTTTCAAAATACTTTTTGCCAGGAATCATTTTTTTAATTGATTTTTTTTCCCCCACAGTGCCACCTAATTGTCTTGAAGATATTAAGTGGGGGGGCAGGGATCTAAATAAGATGAAGAATGCTAATGAAAATTTACATTCTAGTTTTCATCTGAAAAGGCCTGACCTAAGGTGCTAAAAAATAAAAGAAGTTGTAGGCATTTTAGCTTGTGATGAAAAGATCATGTTTTGTATGGAACTCCGTCTAAAGTTTTGCCTAGCAGCTCTGAAAACAAAGAGAAAAGGAATACCCAGAAAATTGAGCAATGATGAGGCTACGGCACATGTGGACAACTGCAGCTGCATTTTTGGAAAGCCCTTCCCACATCAGAGCCAAAACCATCTGTCCCAGTCTTGGAGGAGTCACTAGCTCTGTTTGGCAGAAAAGGGTAGAATCAATAGCATTTAATTCCACGGTGCCGTATCTTCATGACCCTGCTGTGTTCGAATCGGCATCTTTCTCAGGGAGGCAGGGTCCCTATTCAGTTAGCCCTGAGGGAGCTGTAGCAATGCTCTTTTCCCCGTATTTATGTTTTGCTCATGTTTTAGCTGCGTTTTCCCCTTTCCCTCAGAAACAAGAATTCAGAAACTATTGGAGCCTTTTGTAAGGCGACAGTAACCTGTTGTTTGTTACCGACCAGGAGGCCACATCACGCAGCACAGTCGGCGTGGCTGCTGTTGAGGTATGTAATGCCTGCTTGCCTTTGATTAAATTCTTACAAGGCTGAAGAAAACATTTAGTAAAAATATCTCAGGCCAGATAACTTTTTCTCATTTTGAAATGTCATAAATTGCTCAAAACTCGACCAAACTCTCTGAAATGGTCACAGAACTGGGCTTCTGGTACTGTGTGCAGCTTCATGTTAAAGCCCAGGGAGAGAACCATCCCGCTGAAAATTTTAGTAAAGGAGAACCTCAGGTAGCCTGGTAAATAGGAATTAACACCATAGCTACACAGTCAGCTAAGTAAGGGAACTGACTCAGCTGTTAAATAACGCCACGGCCTTCGTGTTCAGGCTGATCGGGGTGTGGGGGCAGGAGGGGGGACACAGGCGGTGGTGCCCAGGGAAGGTGGGGGGACAGGGCAGGACTGCCCTTAGCAGCACATCTGCACGGTGGTGTGGCTGCATCCAGAGCTCACGTACCTGTGAGTTGAACCTCACCCAGAGGGCACTGCTCCCAAAGGCAAAATCAGTTAAAGTTTTCAAAACATTGCCTTTGGCATCACAGCCCTTTCCAGTCCCTGGAGACAGCAGCTCCCACCAGCATCCCGGCGCAGCCACAGCTGCAGGGCTGAGGGGTTTTACACCACACAATGACTTTTTCTATATTCACAGAGCAAGCCCATCACAAAGTTTTGCTAGCTTTCATTTTTCTTTTGCAGTGGAATGGAAAAGGATCATCATCAAAAAGGATGAGGGCGATTAAAAACTCAATATTCCACGACAGTGATTAGTTTGTTGCCTCATTTTGCAGCAGCTTTCTTTATCAGGTGTGCAGCTTCATTGCCTGCCCTACAGCCTAGGCACTTCAAGAGTTTGCTGTCTGTAGGACACTGTGATCTTGTTTCTAGAATAGCAGGTACCTGGCACAGGAACTGCTCTGGCGTGAACATTACAGAAGACCTAATTCTCCAATCTGTTACCCAGTTTTGGCACTCTGTCTCCACAAATTTCTGTGAAGATAGAAGGGGAAAAGTCTGTGGGCTGGAGATCAGACCTTGCATTGATGATAGATTTTATTGAAAAATGGTGTTTTAGAAAGCACAACTGCATGAAAAATAGCTGTGCTTCATTTTCTGTTAATTGCCTGCCCTTAGCCAAACCCAGCTAAAATTTTGTGGTACCTCTTAGGTGATGAAGCATTCACCACCTTACACCTTGAAGACAGGAAGAGCAAAATAGTAATGCTTGGAAAATGCCCTGCTGTCTCCTCCACAACAGGTCAAAAGTTCACACATTTGAAAACTGTAAACATATTCCAACTCACATTTATTCATGTTACTGCTTTCACATTCATGTGGTGCAAGATACTGCTCATTTCAGATGGGGCCACTGGCATGCCCCGGTAAACTTGATATCTTTTTACCATGAATTAATACTGTACTCAGAACATTAATAAATACTTGAAAAGTCTGTAAATGACCTACACTGAACCCCTTTGTAAAAGTATTTACCTTATTTAAATTGATTTATTTTGGTGTCAAAATATGTTATACCATGAACTTCTGGATGCAGCTGTTCTGACAAATTTTGTGCACCTGGTATGGTCTTTGTCATTGCTGTAAGTCTGCCCGCATTTGGGATTGAGCAGAAAGTGATGGAGAACCTGCAGAGCCAAACTCGGTTTGATCTTGAAATGCTCACTTTACTCTCATTAAAAGCAGCAGGTCTTGAGGCAGCGCAGCACTTTCCAGGTTGCTCCTGTGGGCTGCTGCTCAATGATCTGCTGCTCCAGTGATGCCTCAGCTCAGGATGAAATGTTGGATGCTTCAAGCTCCTCTGAGTTCTCTGAGCACACCAGACTTCCTCGCACGCACGTATGCTTGCGTGCGTGTGCGCTACTCACCACCCCACGGAGCAAAACCACACAGCCGCGCTAGGTACGTGATGCGGCGGTCTCTGACTGCGCCCTTTAGACATAGCCTTCGTGGCAGACGTGGTTGCCGTTGATAAGGCTGAAGGTGGCCAGGGAATGGTTGGTGCTCTTGAGGGAGGTCATTCGCGTGGTGCTCCTGGCCATGCTCTGGGACCGGATGAGGAGGCGAGCTCTGCAGCAGAACAGCTGGTTGTTGAACTGTTTCCGAAAGCTCTTGCTGAGCAAGTAGAGAGCAAATGGGTTGACACAAGAGTTAGTGAATGCCAGGATCCGAGCGCAGATGCTGGCAATGAAATGCAGCACTGAGGTGTCCACCTCTGAGTAGTGGTAGGACCGGTATAAATAGATGATGTGAGTGGGAAGCCAGCAGAAGGCAAAGAGGCACACAAAGACCAGTACTGTCCTGGCCAGACGCTTACGGGATTCAATCTGGAGGAAGAAAGAAAAAGACAGATTAGCAGATATTCCTAGCTCAGACCACTAGCTAGCTATTTTTCCCAGTGCTGCAGCTTTGGGGCTAGCATCTGACAGGGGGCTTGGCCACAGCAGGGCAACCTGGACTGCAGGTGAACACAGAGTCAAGAACCCTCCTTGTCTCTCCTCAATCCTCTTCCCCTAAAACCAAATAATTCTGGAAATTTATTGCATAAAGAAGGAGTCTTTCCTGTTTAGGGATAAAACTTCAATTGCTTATCACTTTGTAAAATCCCAGTTCAGGCAATAACAGTACAGACACCTGCATTAGTTATCCCCATATAATACATATGTTCTTATGTAATTTATATATATTAACTTATTATTATTGCTATTATTATTATTAATTACAGAGTAGGGGTCTGGGATATTTCACAGAGCCCAGAGGCAGCAGGGCTTTCTGCCTTGGGGCCATGTGGTATATGTACACAAAAGTGCTGCCAACAGCTCACGGCTCTTACAGACCAAGTGCAGCACTTAGAGGCCAAAGGAGCCAGAGAAACTCAGAGAAGAAATTCTGTACTTGGAGAAACACCGAGGCAGCAGCAAGGTGGTCCCTTCAGCTGAAAGGGCTGGGGCCACGAGGAGAAGGCAGATGTAGGTGGTGAATAGATGGATGACCACCTCTGTAAGCATAATTTGAGCTTTGTCAGGGAACAGTGCTTTTACAATGTCAGCTTGCACACGGTATAACCTTCATGCAGACAAGCCACACGTTTGTTCTGCTTATGTGTACAGGTTTGGAGTCAACCCAAATGTATTGCTCAACCGAGGGGAGCTGAGGTAAACCATACCTTGTCTTTTGTCCACCAATGGTGCACACTAAGATAACAAGGCCACTGAAAACCACATATTTCTTCCTAAGGAAGACAGGACCCATGATGAAGGTCACATAAGAGGAGAGGATAGAGTTGCCCAGAAAGACCTACTGAAATACACTGCTCTCTGAGAGAGGTTGCGCAGCCAGAAGTTTACAGGCACGGGAAGTGTAACCCTATTGACTTTTCAGGGCTTCATAATGTTCTCTTCTCTGGTAATCCCTGCACCTCTCCCCAGGCACTCCTAGGGAATTTGTTGCATCCCACTCCCTGTATCTGAGTGTGACCTGAATGGCCTGGAACGGCCCTTGGCCCCGCTGCCCCTGCTCCTGCCGCGGTGCGGCTGCGGTACCTGGCCAGGCTCCCGGGACACTTCCTCATCCTCACTCACCTTCCGAGCTGCACAGGCACATCAGAAACCGAGCAGCTCACTCAGGCTGATCTTTCCTCGGGACAGCTGCAAGCAGGGAGAAGCAGGAGAGACCTGACAAGCCCATTTTGACTTCATTTTGTGCCCCTTTAACGGCACCAAATGAAAATCAGCCATTGAGTTTAGGAAGGATTGACATGTACCAGATGATAATATCTCTAGAGAGCAGGCTGAAAATTAAATCCTTTGAGAAAGGGATCTCCTTGGCTAAACCATATATTCCTTTTAAATGTATCTTTAATTTGATATAGGGCTATTGAGGCCACATCTGTACTATAAAGAAAGGAAGCAACGCAATAAAGAAATCGATACCAGTTATCTCAGATAGAGACCTATAGCTCCTGAATGCACTGCGGGACAGGGATGATGGACTGATGGCGCTAGATTGCAGCCTGGACTTTTGCTTCCTTTAGAGCTCTCTCCCCAAAACCAAAGGGGGACACTTCATTGTCACTAATCAAAACAGTCATTGAATCACCAGAAAAATGGCCTGCGGGGGAGAAAGATTTTACACACATTCAGAAGGGGAAAAGGAAAAGGATTTCAGGGATCGCACATCATTTAAGGGGCAGAAAACACAGCTTTCTAGCCCTGCTATTTCGCCTTAGCACCTAAAGGCTATGTGAGATGATTGCGTTAGGTCAGGCTAAGGTGGAGATGTCAGCTGGGTGCAATTACATGGACATTTGTTCAGCTGAAGAGTGGCTTGCGTCCGTTTAGCTTAGGTTGAAGCACACCTCAGTTGAAAGAAAGAGGTAAGGTAAATAAGGTAAATATGTCAAGGTAAATAAGTTGTTTAGAAACTAGTTACCCTGCTGTTGCTTTCTTACTTGGACAACCTAAGGCTCAGATGCATTCAAGTTTAAGCACTGATCTGAAATACCCAGTTGCTCATGCAGGGCTTGGATTTCCCCCTGGAGATGACTCTTTTTCTCTCCAGTTGCTTACGACAGGAGCAGACATGAGGAAATAGTCTCCAGTTGAAAGGCTGGAGTTAGCGGGGACAAATCTCGGCTAAATCCCCTCACTTTGTTCAGGACTCGCACATTTTCAGCTACACATTTCCAATCAGAGCATGAAACTCACTTGAAATACACGGGTCCTAGCTGAGCCGGCCCAACCGTGAGCTCTGCAGTGGGACAGCTTGAGTTTTATAAAAGTGACAGCAATAGAAGTAACTCTGTTTTCAAGGGTACAAAGGGAAGACTACAAGACTGTATTACTCTGGAGCAAATGGCCTGCTTGTATCAGGCCTTAAGATGATACCTGAGGCTACCAGCAATTGGGCCAGCAGGTATCTATTGGACCAGAAGAAGATTGACCAGTCTGGCTTATCAGTTGGCAGATAAAAGGTGGACAGTTTATTCTGTTCAACACCACTCCCCTCTGGAGACCATAGGAAAAGAGGCATCTATAGAAGAATTATAATGACCAAAGACTTGAAGGGAAGAAGCTAGGACCCTCCTTTTCTCTTGAGACTTCGTACTGCAAAGATGGCACCAACCACAAGGCACACAGTGTCAGCGCATCTGTGAGGACCCCACACCTCCTGCTCTGTCCTCCTTCCTGGGGACCCTGCACCCACCACTGTCTTCCACTGGTTTCCAGTCCCCCAGTCCCGCTCCAGCCTGTACTGGTTTCCCAGTGTGGCAGAGCACCCGCAGACGAGAGATGGAGCCGTGGGGAGTGCAGGAGGCATCGCCGCTCTCACGGAACAGCTGTGCGCCTCCCACCCTGACCAAATGGGCATGGTGGTGTTGGTTGATGGTTGGACTTGATAATCTTACAGGTCCTTTCCAACCTTAGTGATTCTGTGATTCTGTGAACCATCGCTGCTGGCCCTAGGGAGCCCTTGCAGAAGGGGCTTCCCCCACCTCCACTCCCCCGTTGCTGTCTCCCATTTGTTTTTCAGTCCTAAGGACCGAACTGCAGGCCCAGCACTTCCCCCTGTGTGAAGAGGGAAAGCTTGGCAGAGCAAAGCTTTATCTAAGGTCCTCTCTCTGACAACTTTGAGAAGTTTAGATTTTTTGCTGTGTCACCCTTCAGCTTCTATCTCCAAACACTG
>KL280390.1:3413-20157 GCA_000699545.1 Podiceps cristatus | reverse complement strand
CGCCGGCAATGAACAACAGCAGCGTGCTATCACCTTTTTTCACACACTAAATCCAAAACACAGGGAGCTGCTGAAAAAAACCCTAGCTCCGTCCTGGCTGAAACCAGGGCAACGTACCTTTCCCATATTTAATATCCAACATTTGAATAATCCAATCCACTTTGAAGGGGATATTGATGAATATGCCTATACATCTCAGTGGAGCCATGGACCGAGGCAGACAGCTGAGCGAGCCCTCATGCAAAGGTCTTACAACAGCATTATTTTCAACCCATGGAGCAACATGAGCTCTGAGAATACACACCACTTTGCATGGTCAGCTTGTCTGCAGTAGATCCAGTCACGGCCCTGGATTTATGACCTCTGCTTGCTCTCACGTTCAGTATCTAATTACTGTTTGATATCACTTTTTTTCAGCTGAACTGCTTTCCTGACTGTGCTGGTTTTGGCTGAGATACAGTTAATTTTCTTCACAGTAGCTAGTATGGGGCTGTGTTTTGGGTTTGTGCTGGAACCAGTGTTGGTAACAAAGGAATGTTTTCCTTATTGCTGAGCAGGGCTGACACAGCCTCAAGGCCTTTTCTGCTGCTCACCCCACCCCACCAGCGAGGAGGCTGGGGGGGCACAATGAGTTGGGAGGGGACACAGCTGGGACAGCTGACCCCAAGTGACCCAAGGGGTATTTCGTACCATGTGACGTCATGCTCAGCATATAAAGCTGGGGGAAGAAGGAAGGAAAGGGGAGAGGTTTGGAGTGTCAGCATTCATCATCCCAAGTAACCGTTAAGTGTGATGGAGCCCAGTTTTGATAGGAAGTAGTGAATGAATTCCTTGTTTTGCTTTGCTTGTGCATGTGGCTTTTGCTTTCCCTGTTAAACTGTCTTTGTCTTACCCCAGGAGTTTTCTCCCTTGTCCCCTTCTGATTCTCTCCCCCATCCCACTGGGGGGGGGGAGTGAGTGAGCAGCTGCGTGGGGCTGAGCTGCTGGCTGGGGTTAAACCACGACACTGACTTGCTTTAAAGAAATCTTTGAAAAAGATTAAAAAGCAGAGGTATGATTCACAACCTACAACAAAGGCCAAAACTTAAAAAGAAAAATACGCTTTCTGAAAGTTCAGTTGAATACAAAAACGATACAGTCAAGAATTTGTGTCAACTCCAATCTCTCTCCAGTTGCCAAATGGCCCAGATGAAAATGACTGGGTTGCTAATCTGATAGGAAATATGAAAGAGACGCTGACCTTTACTGCTGCTCAGTCATTGAACCTCTCTGTTCCCACTACGCTTGTGAAGCAGCAGCCTGCCTTCTGCACAGCAGCTACCAATGGCCTTTTGGCCAGGACTGATGCCAGTGATCTCTGTGTCTCGCAGTCTCATTCAAAGAAGCCCACACAAAGAAATTACACATGGGGCTATCTTAAGTGCAATTAATATGATCATAGGTCCTGAGGCACTGTGAGGATTCACCCCTAGGACAATCTTCCCCTCCACCAACCACGGTGATTCCAATGCCATTCCTCTTCTCCAGGTCGGCTTCCAGGCCTTCAAGAGGAGACTCGTGAGAGGATTGCTTCAACCCAGAATGCCAGAATTCAATAACATATAATGCAGGATCACTTCTTAACCTAATTCCCAAAATTCATCGGGGATCAGTAGGAGCCCATGGAGCACCGTGCCTTTCCATTGAATCCTGGAAAATGTTTTATATGTCTCTTAGCATCTCTATCATGCTCATTGAATAATTGTTTCTTACAACCAAAACTACAGAAATGACCACAAACCACTAAAATGTGACACACACAAGATTTTTCTGTGGCAAATACTTTTCCCACTGAGGTTAATATACCAGGGAAACTGGAAAACTGTGTCATTATCCTTGTGTTAATAATAATGTAACTAATGATAACTCCACCTAATGTACTTTAAAGCTTTGACTATGCAAACATTGGTTAATACCATACACTTAGCCCCAAAGCTGCAACTTCAAACATAAACACAGAAGTAGCTTTATCATGAAAAAGACAACTACAAATCTACTCTCCAAAGACACAGATCAAAATAAGGCCCAAAATGGATATCAAAGTTTCCAAGATGCAGTTTCTCTGCTGGTGCAAAATACACAAGAAAATACATACCAGCTGAAGTAAGCAGACTTTCCCCTTAAAGCCATATTGCCTATGCATTCCTAAGCATAGAGATATGAAGGGTTATAATTTTGCTCTCACACTGGGGAAGAAAGGACCTTATCCCTAAGGTGGCAGCTCCAGTGCATCCCTCATGGTTTTTTGCTGTCACCTTCATTCACTTACTTATGCCTGCTACAACAGCCACAAAAATTAAATTAAAATAACTAAAGCATGAAAGGAAAATCAGTTGCTTCCCTTGGCTTTTAAATTGATTTAGCTCCATATGTCTCACTGTCTGTTTGGTTTTGGGGTTTTTTTGTTTGGTTTTTTTTTTTTTTTTTAGGGAAGTACCTTTATGTTGTGTGGGGAAGCTGGTACTGTAGGCAGCCTTAGCGTGCTTTCCTCTTTTATGTTTGCTTTGCATTAATGCCTTTCCCTCTTCCCTTATGTCAGCAATTAAAGCTAATAGAGATGGCCCATACAACAGCCCTCATATTGTACATCTGGTAGGTACAGGTTTTGAAAAAAGAGACAGGCTTTGCTAAGCTGGGAGATACCACCTTCATAGAATCAGAGTCATAGAATGGTAGGGGTCAGAAGGGACCTCTGGAGACCATCTAGCCCAGCCCCCTGCTAGAGCAGGGTCACCCAGAGCAGGTGGCACAGGAACGCGTCCAGGCGGGGTTTGAATATCTCCAGAGCAGGAGACCCCACACCTCTCTGGGCAGCCTGTGCCCGTGCTCGGTCACCCTCACAGTGAAGGAGTTTTTCCTCATGTTTATATGGAAAGTCCTGTATAGAATCATAGAATCTGCAGCATCTTTACAAGTGGTAGGTCAGTAGATCTCAATTTCAGCCGAAATAATTTGTGTCCTCTGTAATAACTGCAGTTGCTGTCAGTGGCAATGGGAAAGAAACATCCCTCTCTCACATCAGCGAAGGCGGCTGGTCACACAGGTAGGTGGCTGTCGGAGATGTTCCTGGTGACCGAACGCGACGTGACAGTAAGGACTGTGCAACAGCTCTGTGCTGGCCACTACATCCCTCTCATCTATTGAATTTCACTTAATAAGAGGCACTAAGTTCCTTTTGAAACTCTTTCTCCCCTACTTCTTTCCACAGTAGAAGTGTAACAAGAGAAAATGTCTGAAATAGGCTCTGCCACAGAGTGCTGCCCATTTTATCACACTTCTTCCAAGCATGTCTATCTTCCTGCAGCTCAACCTCACGCTTGCAAGAAATATACAAAGAGAAAAAAAAACCTCCCCATCCTTCCTACAGGGAAATGGGACACTGCCCCTCCAAAATGAATTTGAAGGAGTACTTTAGAGTCAAGGAAAATTTCCTCTAAATAGCGTCATTCATTACTATGTCCTATACTGTTTACATAAAAAGAAGCTGTGCCCCAGTCCTGAATTTATATAATAGTTTAAAAAACAAGTGCGTTAAAACCTGTTCAAACAAAATTTCAGAAGGCTTTCCTGCCCTTGCTTCATTACCAGCCCCACTGTTTAGACTGCATCAGGCTGGTGGAAAGATTTGCCATATTGTGCTTTCTGTTTTTTCTCTGAAGTGAGAAATTCACTTAGAATCTTTTGAGTCTGTTTAAACTGAGCTCTATTTTGAGATGTTGGGCTAATGTGAACCTGAAACTTAAATTAAAAAAATAAGCAAAACCAAAAAACCCAGGGATTAGTTGGAATGGACTGATGTCTTAAAAATACAGTCATGTAAACTGCTGTAAAGTAAAAACGCTGAGTTCTCAGCTCTAGAAAATGAGCTCCTGAAATTGCAACCGCTTCCTACTGTAATGATGAAAGAACTGCCTCTCAGTCAGCACGTCCCCACATTTCTTCTGTTCCTACCTGTAACCGAAAGAGGAAGAAAAGATGTACAATTTACACTTCCTCTGATCCCCAGTCACCTGTTCCCATTTGTAAGCTTAATGTGCACACATTGATTTGGTTGTGGACCATGAAGAGACCGAACAAAAATCTCATTAAAATTGTGTAATTATTTTCGACGAGTATCCCATTATTGTTTTGCCCACATAACATGAAGGACTGGCTCAATTATCATGCAACAAGCCTCAAGCAACAAAGAAAAAGTTGATGCTACACAAAGACTGCATAAATGAAGCATGTATAGCCTTGTTGAGTTGAAGCTCCACTTGGAAAGCAAAGAAGTCTTACTAAGAAGAAATTTATGAGAAATGCAGTTCCCCCAACTTTATTGTTTCCGCCATGAATGTTATGAATATTTATAGCTCTGAAGACAAATAATTCAATAAATTCACAAAATTGCTACACCGTCTAACCCATCAACACACTCCGACAGTCTATTCTGGGTCTGTTTTCTGCATACTTAGTCAAGATTATTATGCATGATTCTTGGCTGAACATGTGTTATTAAAATCTTTATTTTAGTAAATTGCATATGGGCACAAAGACATCTCTCATGGGCTAGTCTCATACATTGGCAGATACTGCCTACTTTCTCTCTTTTTATTAATTATCATTTAAATGGAAAGAAAAAGGAGGCATTGATGGAAGGGGCATACGTCTTAATTTTTGAAGCGTGTGTTCAAATTTCAGTCTGTATACCTGCATACTGCTACATGATCCTGGAATCTGGATGAATGGGAATTTCAGTCTGGGAATGACTGAGGTCGAAACTGAGACAGAGTGTTTCAGAGACCATTGAACTGCACTACACATTGGGGAAGGAGAGCTTAAATAGTAATTGTTTGATAGTGACTGTGCTATTCCTAACCATGACCATCCAGAGCATGAAGTACTTCAGAAATAAACTACACATATGGAAAACAATGGATGTAAAGGTTACTGCAGGAAATAGTGGGAGTCCCATGGATGATGCTTTCCTTATTGGAAAGTCTCCCTTTGCACCAAGGGTATTTATTCCGTGTAGGTGATCTTCAGCCAAACCTCTGAATGAAACCCCGATCCCTGGTCAAAGATTTCACTGAGACCAGCCTTGCAGTTTGTCGCAGTCCTTGCAATTGGATGTCAGACCTGCTATCTGAAGGAGGGGTGGGAATCATTCATTTAAAAACATCCTTTGACCTCAAACCCAGCAAGCTCCCCCTCACAGCCAGTGCCCCAGTGCCTCGGCACCAGTTAATCGCTGCGTACGTTTCTACGTGCTCAGTGCCCAGTACAGGCAGAGGGATGAGCCCGTGCTCACACTGCATGATGTCGGATCACGTCCTGGTGGCACAGCTTGCTGGTGCTGGGTTGCAATGTGGTATGCTGCCAGAGTGGAGCCGGGAGGACTGGTGCTGGCGTCTGGGCCACCAGGCATGGGAAGGAGCAAGCCCGGGTGATGATTTCCAGCCAAGGCTTTGCTGTCTTGGTCCAACACTCCAGGGTTGTCGATGGCATGGGACCAGGGTCTTGGCCTGCCTGAGGGTTGAACTCTTACCAGGGCAACTAAAGCTGGGGTGTCAAACACAGACCCCTCATCACACTAGAGAATCAGCCTTATTTCTCCTGAAAGCACCACCTTTGGTGCATAAAACCAGCATCACCTGGTAACTTAAACACATGGCATAATTGCTGGATATCCCACAGAGCCAGTTATGGAAAGTCACTGGAGTTTCTAAAAATGGCAGTTTCTCAATCCAAAAAGCCCTTCCTGTGATATGCAATAAATCAATATTGTACTTCGTTCTGACAAAGAAAGAAGAGGTTGTCATTGACCTAAAAATTAGCAGCTCCTTAAGCTATAGCAGCCATGGTGTGCTTATCTTAATTTCATGGAAAGAGAACAAAAAGATATAGAGATATATATACAAGTGGAACTTTAGAGAAGCAGGTTTCTAAAGTTAAAAGAAGCTGTACATCAACCAACTGGGAATATAAATGTAAAGGGGGCTGACTCCTTGCCCTAAAAAACCTGTGTGGGGCAAAAAGCTGCCCTGAATAACAGTAAATGAGAAGTCATAGAATCATAGAATCATAGAATGTTTTGGGTTGGAAGGGACCACTAGCGTCATCTAGTCCAACCCCCCTGCAGTGAGCAGGGACACCATTACCCAGACCAGGTTGCTCAGAGCCCCGTCCAACCTGGGCTTGAATGTTTCCAGGGATGGGGCATCCACCACTTCTCTGGGCAACCCGTTCCAGTGCTTTACCACCCTCATTGTAAAGAATTTCTTCCTTACATCTAATCTAAACCTACCCTGTTTTAGTTTAAATCCATTACCCCTTGTCCTATCACCACTGTCCCTACTGAAAAGATTCTCCTCCGCTAAAACCTCAAAAAATTAAATCAATATACAACAGATGGGAAAAAAAGCAAAAGTAAATGACAGCAAATATCGGAGTTTAAAAATGTCGGTGACTGATAAGGGAAGCTGGAGGAGCCAACAAAATATCAAAGGTCACTGTGTAACAGACAAACATGCATTTTTAAATACATCAGGAACGAAAAAATTCAGTAAGTCAGGCATACACGTAAATGGTGAAGATATGAAGAATGATGAGATGAGGTAAAAAACAATGACTACATATTTGTCTTCAAGAGCAAATGTGGAGGAGGTATCTATACCATGTGTGCAGTGCTATAGATGTAGCAGAAAACTCATCATCTGTATTAAAGAAGATGTGATCCAACATCTGCTAACACAAACCACTTTCACACCAGCAGTCCTGAATAATTTACATCTAGGAGTATTAAAGGAACCAGCTGGGAACAACTGGTGTTTATATTTTAACAAATCTTTAAAAAGTGGAAAAATTACCCAGAAGTAGAGAACTGGCTCCAAAGTTGCAAAGTGCAAAAAGCTGGAAGGTGTGACCAAGAAAACTTCAAGTATTTTGGTTGTCCAAAGCCAGTTCTAGATAGAGTAATGGAGAAATTAATTCTATTAACATATGATAATTGATATAAGTCTGTCTTGTTTAATGCATGGCAGATTTAGTAATTTTTTTATATTATCACATTATAGAGATAGAGTAATGGAGAAATTAATTCTATTAACATATGATAATTGATATAAGTCTGTCTTGTTTAATGCATGGCAGATTTAGTAATTTTTTTTATATTATCACAACATTATAGGTGACATAAAAAGGGAGTGGGCCATGCTGGAGTACAAGGGAGGTGCAGCCTGCATGGGCATGGTGGCATGGGTGACCACGCATGTAGATATGCAGGTGTGTGTTCCAGGGCACACGTGGTCCTTCCTCCTCTATCCACACCCATGCAATCACTCACCCTCTCTGATGGGACAAGGGTTAAAATTAGTAGTCCCGGACTTGGAGGAGTGACTGTTCCAGGTGGGGCCCCTGAGCCCCGTGGCCTCCCCAGCAAATCCTCAAATATGCTGGTAAAAAAGTAGCAGTGTGTGGAGCCATTTCTAGCCTGGATTCTGGGAATCTGCTCTAGCTGAAAAGTTATTTATTGAATATATCAGCTGCCTTGAGCAGGCTATAAAGCCTTTGCTGGGAAAGTCTGCAGATGACACAGTGGCTGACCAAACTGTAAAAATATTGTAAAGTCATCGGGATAAATGGCCATTGTCTAACAGAAGACATTTTAACTTTAGCCAGGTGAAAATAGTATATCTAGGACCCAAGTGAGCAGATTATGACAAAAAATTAGGGATCTTTCTAGGAAAGAGCAGACTAAGAGAAGACATTGGAGCATCTCCTCTGCACCTGACAAAATGAGATTATCCTGTGCCATTCTCACTGTGTCATGGCATTAGCGTAATCAGTATCTGAGATAGCTGGCATAAAACTAAATAAATTATATGATGCTTAAGTCCTTTCTGTGGCTTCAGTAAACATAGGTGTCACAAGAGACCATCACGTCCATATGAACTTTCAGCTGCATGTTGGAGCTGAACAATCTAGTGCTATACTTGACTGCTCTTATCATAGATTGACAGAATGGATTGGGTTGGAATGGACCTTTAAAGGTCATCTAGTCCAACCACCCTGCCGTGGGTGGGGACACCTTCCACTAGACCAGGTTGCTCAAAGCCCCATCCAACCTGAACTTGAATACTTCCAGTGATGGGACATCTGCAACTTCTCTGAGCAACCTGTTCCAGTGGCTCACCACTCTCATCGTAAAAAATTTCTTCCTTACGTCCAACCTAAACCTTTTTCATTTTAAACCCGTTACCCTTTCTCCTGTCACTGAAGGTAAAAAGTCCCTCTCAATCTTTCTTATAAGCACCTTTAAGTATTGAAAAGCCACAACAAGGTCTCCCTGGAGGCTTCTCTTCTCCAGGCTGAACAACACCAACTCTCTCAGCCTTTCAGTTATGCTGTTAGATTATTATTCGGTGGTTGATTTGAAATATGGCACAAGTTCTAAGCAGTGAGGATAACGGGATGCCAGAGACACATGAGGGGGTCTGGGTGATATGTGCACCTTTAGTCTGAATACTTAGAAAGTTGCCTAGTGTCACTGAAAACATCTGTTTTAATCCAAATCAGAGACCTTCAGCAGTCTCTGTGCACAAGCGCAGCCAAGAAATGCTGCTGAACTGGATGGCTAGTGCACTCGGTGCTACTCCAGCATCTCTCTGGTCCTCCCAGGTCATTCGACCATCCATGTCTAAATCTCTTGCTTCAGGGCTGTCTGCAGGTGTGAAGAAACATTTTTTTTCCTCTCATGGTGTCATGGTACTGTTTTCTGTCCTGCCTTTCTACAGAGCTGCGGAGACTGGCCATAGCTGGAGGGCGGGCAAGGACAAGGGTGGGCAGATCTCTGACAACACTTCTCCCTTCGATGCTCCACAGTCTTCTGCAGTCTGGTTAAACTGATCACTAGCCTGACAGCAGGAAAGGAGTTTCCTGCAAGGGACTCCAGCTTTCTGCCTTTCTCTACAGCATAGCAATTGGCTTGCTGCTAGGATGCCTTCTGGTGCCTCAGCACTTCGAGGGGCCCAGGCACGAGTCCTCATTTTCTGCCCCAGGGCACAGGCTGATCTGGATATGAAATCCCCTGCTCTGCCCGAGGTTGTACTCAGCAGGCAGTGGAGGGGGGGAATTGAAGAGCCTGCTACGGGCAGGAGCTCAGACAGGATCTCATGGCCCATGGTGTCCTACATGGTATGGGGTTAGGTGGGCTCATGGGTGCAGAACTGGTGAGAAATAAAGTGAGGGGACTCCATGGGGAAAGTGGTGGAGTCTCTTTTCAAAATAAAAGAAAAACAGGTTATTACAAGGGCTGTTTGTGAGCAAAGTAGCTACTGGATGTTTCACTGCACATACAAGATAGGCTGTGCCTGCTTCTCCTTTTTTCAGCTCATCTCCCTTCTACCCTTCTCAGCCAGGCTGTTGGCCACATCTGAACACCAAGTAGTAACACATGAGCTGATGGGACCACCATGAGCTCATTTCCCTGCAGCGATGCTGACATCCCAGCCCAGGCATTCAGTCTGACACACAGCTGGCAAAGCCTCCGCTGCCAGTGCTCTCCTTATTGACAGCGTGTACGGCACCTTGTACCGTGAGACCATGACAACGGATTGGGGGTTTTAGATTTTACTGAAATGTAAACAATAGGTAATCCAACTTTTCTTCCTTTTGATTGCTTAAATATTGACAGTCTCCAGCACATTAGCACTGGCTCTAACCTTGGATCTACACACCGGTCCCACTGATAAAAATGGAAGCTCTAATGTTCCTGGTTATAGAAGTGCATCTATTGTGTTTCGGCCATCTGCTCCAGCTAATCAAGATATTCAGAAAGTTTGTGCTGTTTGATCTGTTTCTCTTGGTGCAAATGGATGCAAGGGCTGAGGAAATGAGAGCTAAAACCAAGGGTGTTAAGAGTGGTTATATTATATTGACACAGCAGGCAGCAACACAGGATCTACGACTCCACACATCAGCTGAAAGAGCTATGTGTATCTCTCCCTGCACGTACCCCTGCCATCAGCACAGGAAGAGCAATGGCATGGACACCATGTCAGCGGCAAGGGTTGAGGAGGGGCTGCCTGGTGCTTCAGTGGGAGGGAAGGCTTTGGCCTGGGGGTTGAAGCCCCTCTGGTTTTCTTCCCTGGCTTGGAAGGATCAACATTCCGGCCGGGATCACATCAGTGGATCCAAACCGTACGCGTGGGGGTATCATTCTGCCGACTCGCATTGACCAGATTAGAGGCTGCCTTCTAGTTCAGAAAGTGGCTTTCTCCACCACCCTCTCAAAACCTTCCCGAGGCTGCACAGTAAATTACAGCACAAGTAAATTGCTCCAAGATAGTGCCTTAGGGACCTGAAGAGATTTCATGAATGCTGTGACTAGACTGCGCAGAATAAATTCATAATCACTGTGGGGCTGACACTTTACAACCAATAGTATTAAAAAAAAAAAAGTGTTACTCTGTAAATCAACTGAATGGAAATCTGGTTTGGTTTTCCATAGCTTTGTTTTAAGGTGGCATGCTTCCCTTCATCCTCTTGTTGAAGACATAATCCAGTGATTGTAAAATAAAACCAATGAACTGACATGTAGATATTAGTCCTCCTCTGGTATTGTACATAATATTAACAGTAGGGGCTTGAGACATCCAAATAACAGAAGAGATGAGTCCACTAAAGAAGGGTATTTGCATATTTAAATATATCTTTCTAGAAATTCTGGATTTGTTTCTTTCCTTTTTCTTTTCCTGTTTCATTTTTGTTTGTTTGTTTCTGGTTTTGTATTTTTTTTTTCCGAGAGAGGGTTGTTTGAAGTTTTTTATTTCTTAGGTAAAGAGTCATATGAGTTCAGAGGAACATCAAAAGTTGGGACTGTGACCCACTCCAAGAAACCCAGCACAGCTGGAAATGCTCCAGCACCCCTACCCCTACATCCATCCCTGCACCAAGCACTGAGGTCAACATTTCCAAAGCAAACGCCCTCATTTCAGGTCTCCCACTCTGCAGCTGGTCTTACCAAGGTAAGCAACTTGACCTCCCGTGTGATGTCGCCCTACCTGTCTCTCTGCACCGTCACTCCCTTCCACCACCGGCCGCCGGCAGCCCCAGCTGGCAGGCATTGCTGCACTTCTCCAGTGCTAAAATACAGATAATCCAAAGTGCTTAAAGATGCTGCTTGTAAACTACAGCTATGCTTTACACTCACTCTGCTGTGTGCTTGTAAAACCAGCATTGCTTCAGGAAGGCTTCGCTGCATGAGCACCAGGGCATTTTGATTTTTCACTATGTCAGCAAAACAGTGGGGAAGTATGATCAGTGCTTGACAGCTTGGGTAATTCAAATGCAAATGCGTAAACCACATCAGTCACAGGAGAAACAGTCAATTAAATAAAGACATCTCCCATGACAAGGGCAATTAAATGGGCTGCTTTTCCTCTTACTGCGTAAAGATTTTCCTTAATTTCCTGTTGCTTGCTGAGCCAGCCTTGGCTTTTCTGCCTGGGCTAGCAGCCCAGGTGTCACCGCTCTCACAGGCGCCTCTACACCCCTTCCCCTTGCACCGAGGAGGAGGAGGGCAGGCCAGCTCCCTCTTTGCTGGGATGAGCTGAGCAGGAGCTGAAGAAATCCGCCGCCTCGACAGAGCAGAGCAGAGCAGCAGGACAGACAGATGTCCTTCCCCTGCCAACCTCATTTACAGTCCTAAAACACACAAACACTCATACACACGCATGGACTGCTTGTTTCCTTGCTCTTGTATACTCAGCCCTGGCGCCTTATCGCTCATGGAGGGTGGCTGTAAGCACACCACAGGCCTTAACCCTCTCCTGGCTGCTCGCTAAATTTACCAAGCTCACGGGAAAGCAGGTCTTGCCAACAGGTCCCACTGCTCCTGCAAATGCAGCTAGGCAGATGCAAGCACCATGCGGAGCTGACCCACAGAAAATAATACCGTTAACTCCATTTTGCCCTTTCTTGCACACTCAAATAATTTAACTTTAGCCTTCTGTGATCTCATGATTGTACACAGAGCCAACCTAAGCACCCCGGGGATCCTTTGGCTCTGCCCTACCTAACCAGATCTGTGCAGGCATCCTTGGCTGCGGCCATATGCACACAGAGCACCTTGCAGGCTGGGAGGCTCCCACTGCAGGAAAAGCTGAGATCAGCTGTTTGTCCCTCTGTTTCTCCTTGAGAAAAGTTTGCAAGTGAGCAGTCAGCCCTCTGGACAACCACTGGGTTTTGGCGGGTCAAACCATGGAGCAGCTTTCGGTGCTGTATTGGAGGTTGGCACGTAGCTGAGTGTTTGCAGTCACCAGCAGATGATAAATTTGGGATTATTAACCCTGCTTAACACATGGGAAAGTGCACATGGAAGGAATAAAAGTGTACCTCGGAAAGATATACCCTTGTGCCCATGATGTGGGCTGTGCAAAAATCTATTAAAACTGGGACCTTTGTTTTCAAAAGGTGATCCGAAGCAACTGAGATGATTTGTACTATTGTCGTTAACGTGTAGCATACGTGTCTCACCACTCTCTCATTTACTATATCTGCCTGTCACACCTACCCACCGCCTTTCAACTTGTGTTTCAATGGTCACATCTTTGGAAATGACCCTGTTGTATCACACCCCAATACTTTTCTTTACACATGAAATTTCTGACCCCTGCGATTCCAGGTCTCTCTAGGCATCACCACGATAATTTCAGTAATGCCAGCAGTTGTTCCTATTTGCTTTTCTCAATGGAAGGACACTGGAACTGAGGAGGTTTTATTATCATTTTTTCCAGAAGGTGAATTATAGACCAAAGTTCTGTGACACACTGACAAGTCTCCCTTTCCTTGGAGACAGTGACATGTAATGCTATTCTCAGTTCAGGAGGTTTTTTCTCTCCCGTGGTCTATGGCTTTGATTCATGAGAACAGGGACATTCACATGCCTCATGTGAGCATCTCAAGCAGGGTTCACATCACTGAATGCTGGCCATCTCAAATATAGGCACCTAATCTGTGCTAAACAGCATGGCTTCCTCTGTACCCAAGGAGGGAGATGATAGGTATCCTGACACGGTGATTTATCCTGCCTCCTCTGCAGGCATCTCTTTCCATGGACCAGGGGACACCTTGCTGACTACCCTGGAGCTGCTCCTCACCTCAGTCAGCAAAAGCCAAGTGAGATGAGCCGTGCCTGAGCAGCGTTACCTGCCGGACTCCCGAGTCCTCGTGTCACCCTCGTCCCACCACCATGCCCCTGTCTTCTGCAGGTGTTTCCCTGCAGGGCTGGGCCGCCCCTCATCCTTGCTGCAATGCCACATCCGACCTCAGAAACGGTTGTCTACAAAACCACCCCAGGTGCCAGGCTCAGCCTCTCCCTGCCGCAGGGGCCACAGCAGCCCCCTCACAGACCCGGGCAGGCGTCACCATGCTGGTCACAGTCAACTTGCATCTTGGAAGCTTTCCCTGTACATTTTAAGTTTATTTTCCCAGCAATTCTGACATGATTAGCACTGGAGCCTAGAGTTCAGGGTGACAGTTCTAAGAAAAGAAGGATAGACTAATGGGCTGTGAGCTGACAAAATATAGACTGCAATATTTTGTAACAAAATTATCCCAGCGCTGCTGTTACTATACCAAACCAGAACCTTCAGTAAATGTTATAGATAAGGGCCACTCATGGTCTGACACACAGCATTTAAAATCCATAGATCTAATAAAGGCAAAAGTTCTGTTATTATCTCCTTCTGCAGTGGACAACAGACGCATTAGGAGAAGGCAAAATGATCCCTTGGAAATGGGCACGTAAAGTCTTCTCCCACATACGTGCCCGTCTGCCCTATAGCCAAGCTGCACTGAGAAGTGTGGTAAGACTTGATCACCAGTGCAGCGCAATGCTTAACAGGAGCCAGATAAAGCTGAAGTTCAGAATTTAAAGTCACCAAACGCCAAGCTTGCCACAGCTGCTGCTTTCTCTTCTCTTCACTCACTGCAGGCAAAAACCACTATTGATGTGCTGCTCAGTAAAAGCATTTGCAATGTTTACTTTATGTGGCACATGATCAGATAGCAACAAATCTCCCTAACGTAATCTCTTTATGATGCATTTTTCTTTTCCTGACACCCTTTAAAACAACTTATGTTATTACGGCTTTGGAAAGATGAGTTTCCTGCAGAAATACCTATTTTCCTAACATTTTCTTCAGAGCAGGCAGGGGGAATCCAGTCACCATATGAAACTCAGGAGTAAAAGTGTAAGTGGTCCTTTACTAGGGGATTTGTGTAGTTTTCCTTTTTTCCCAACACTTTTAGAGAAAATTGCTTGAAGAGTTTTGTCTACACATAGGCCTGTTTGCCATCTGCTGTTGGGGGAGACAGTGCTATTTTTACAAATACACAAACACAGAGGAGTTAATAAACATACTGACCGTTCTGCCTTTGAAACACTATGGAGTCACCTGCTTTCATTGAGACCACATACTCTATATTGAAATATGTGTATGAACTACCTTGAAAACTGAACAAAAATAGTCTGATGTTTTAAAGTAGGTTAGGAGGAGAGACAGAGTGTCATGCAAGGGACTACCTACAGCAAACCTAGTTTCACTTCTTTGTGACCAAGGAATACAATCTCTGGGTCTTTTTTTTTTCTTTTTTTCTTTTTTTCTTTTTTTGAGCAAAACAAAACTGAAATAATTTCTCTTATTGGAAATGTTAGTACTTCTGTGAGATTTTATAACTTTAGCATGGTGACAATGTGTTCCTTAATCTCTTTCTGAAGCATCCAGATTAGAAACACAATATCCTGGCTTCTCCGTGTACATACGAGTTTCTATAAAAGCCAACAGTCTAACAAATACTTAAAACCTTTCAAGAAAGATAGGCTTCATCCTTCCAAGCAACATTTAAATTAAAATGTCTTTTGAATTTAAATCTGAATGCTCTGAGACAATTTTCCAAAGTCTCATATGAATCTAAAATAGACCTGACTTATTAGAAGCATATCATTTGTTAAAGTCAAACTTGTTTTCACATATTAAAAATAGCATAGCTATTGCATGTTATTTTTACCAAACATTATTGGAAGACCAAGTTTCCAAACCAACAGCACAGATCAGTTTTGATTGGATAAGGGGCAAACGGTTTAATCAAGGGAAATATACTGGCTATAAGAACTGAGATTTCTGGCTTCAGGCACCCTCATTTGAATATTTGGAACATATTTTACAAAATATTGCCCCACATGTAATTAGCCTTAAGGAAGCAAACCACTAGAAAGAATTGATTCTAACTGCACTTTTAATTGCTGCTCCAGTGCCTTCAGACTTAACGAAATATGGATCAATTATCTTTTTGGCAAATATGAACATGCTATCTTTTACAGAGCTTCATTAATGGTATTTTTTCTCTCTGGTCTTTAGCTTGATCGGCTCTTGTTTTTCTTTTAATTAAGCTAAGCTATTAGCTAAACTGTATGAACATTTAGCTTAGCCTAGAAAAAGTATCCTGTGTTCAGTCTGCATCCTCCACAAGTTGTGTGCTCATAACCACCAGAAATGAACTGAAGTTGTTCTTTTTTCCCTCATTAGGTTAAAAATACACTTGTTACCCGAAAATATGCATTCTTAATTGTGTATTTTATGGAATCGTAATTATGCAGACTTCTTTTCCAGGCTACAGCAGCCAGCTTACCTGTCAGCTGAGAGAGCAGTGAGAGTGAAGACTGACACCCCTACAGAGGTGAGCTGTATGAAGGGGATAAGTTTGCACCCAGTTCTGCCGAACAGCCACTCATCGGCCAGGTACCTGCTGGCATCCACGGGCACGCAAGTCACTAAAAGCAGCAGGTCTCCCAGAGCCAAACTGGAGATGAACAAATTAGGGACGTTTCTCATGGATTTCACAGTACAGAAGATCTTAATCAAAGTGATATTGCCAATAAGGCCTATCAAAATTATGATCCCGTAGATCGTGGGGATGGCATAGAGGAACGCTGGGTAGAACCAGTCGTCGCCGTGGAGAGAGAGGTTTGCACTCTGGTTGACAGAGATGTTGTAGAGGATGAAGTTATCTGTTTCTAGGTCTAGCAGAAGGCACTCTCCAGATGCCATTGTCCTACTTTGCTCTTCTCAGAAGACAGCTTTCTTCTTTTAAAATCCTCCAATAAATTTCTTGCTTTAATTTCGCTGCTGCTTGCTGGCTTTAAACAGTCAGAAGAGTTTAAAAGTCATATCACTTTGCGACACATCTTGACGATAAACAACTCAAAAAGCAACTGCAGCTTGCTCAACAGTACTGTCTCCGTAAGGTGAAAGGAGAACATCTTTTAGCATACTTTGAATCCTGAAACTTGCCTTTTCCTGATTGACGTGTCTTGCTGTGAGGTATTCCTCAGCTCTGGAAGGCTGTTTATCAAATTCAAAGACCAGCAAGTGGGAAGCATTTTCGAAACCGAGGCTGTTAAATTCCCAGCTTCAGGTCTGCCGAGCCGAACCCAGCCTGAAACGAGGGAAATACAAAGAGCAAGAACTTTTGGTAGTTGCTGCCAGGCTGCATTGCCGATCTCCCCCGGCTCTCAGCACCCGCGCTCACCAGCTGGATTTAAAGTGAGGAAAAAGCGGGGCTCCGCTGACGGCTCGGATCCTATAGGCTTGGTCTTCTGGACGTCAGTTCTCCCCCGGCTTCCCACGACGAGAGCAGGCTGGGTTAAACGGCTGCGGCAATT
>JMFS01101670.1:0-55001 GCA_000699545.1 Podiceps cristatus | reverse complement strand
GGGGAGGGAGGGAGGGGGAGGGAAGTCAGCACTTTTACGTGTTTCCAAAAGGAAAATATTTTTTACTCCCCCTTTTCACAGAACTTTACTTTTCTTCAAATACAGTGCATGTTCACTTTTTGGATAATTTCCCATGACAACCTGAACTATCCTCCATGAAAAGTCAGTTACAGAACAGTTTCATAAGTGTTATCTATGAAATGCATTTCTGGGCTCAGAAACCCCCAGATTTTAAAGTAAAGTATATGAAAGTGTCACTGGAGATCATGTTTTTACAGGGGAAGTAAACTTGGGATAAGTATGTGATGAAATGAATGATAACAAAGAGAGCAATAAGAAAGTTGAACAGCAGTAGGTGTAGGAGACAGGAAACAGAAAGAAATTGTCAGGTGCAGGAGCTGAGAGTTGCTTTGAAACAGGGAGAGCAAGAAAAAGGGTAATTCTGGCAGAGTTTGCTTGTATGAATGAACCTACCTAACCTGGTAGGCAGGTTAAAGCAGTTTTGCAGAGCTCAGGTAAAGATTTAGACTGGACACTTGAGCTTTCTTTTAACAGGTACATTTGAAGGAGCATAATCTTGAGGAAAAATACGTACATAAAGTTAATAACATAAAGCCTGTTGTGTTACTGGGTTGGATTTTTTCTGTTTTGATTTGAAACTGATCTCATGTTTGATCCTTCCAAGAAGAAACCTAAGAAGTTGAAAGACGGTGACTGTATGGCAAAAAATAACAACCTAGAAACAAGTAGCCCTCATTTCTATGTGGGCTAGTCATAATAACATCCCCTTTTACAGAAGCTTTGAAAACCATCTGCTTGTTTCTAGCCTTTTCTGTTTAGAGGCTTTAAACGAATTTGGGAATGCCTTCTTCAGCAACTCTTAGATTGCTTCTCCCAGTTCACAGAACTGTTAGAAAAGAGTCCACTTGGGGATGATGAGAAATCTGGAACCAGTCAGTCCTCAATAAATCTGTGGAGTTTTACAAACAAGGTGGGACACAAAATCTGCAAAGAGTAGCTCATTTTTTCCTGTGGGGGCTAGTATTATGTTTTCTCTGCAGTATATATCAGGAAAACTGACAGCTTGGGAGAAAAGAGAATAAGCATGTTCCCTTGTTCAAATAAGTCATCAAAAAAGTGTTGATTTAGCTATAATTTGTCTTTTTGGCCAAGTAAGTAGAAATAAGTATGTTTTTAATTATCTGAGCTAACAAGAAATCCAGATTTTTCTGGGACACTTAGCATTCAAAATCCTGCTTCCAGTATTAAAGTTATTTGATAATCCATAGATATATGCATTTATATCCCTTGTTTTAGCTATTCTAGAGGAAAACAAACAAACAAAAAAATCTCCATTCTTCCTACTGAATTAAATTGCTAGTTACTGGTATTGATCTCCAGGTTCAAAAAAAATAAAGGGATGAGAGGTGTGATAAACAAAAGTATCATTGCCTATTTTCAGTGACAGCAGTTTCTTAAATCTCTCTTGAGAAGGTTCCTTTTCTAACAGCTCACTAAGCTTTATGTCCAATTCTCTTCTCAAAGTTAGGTTATGTATTGGGCCGAATTTTGAACTGGTATAATTCTGTTAGTCTGCTGGCCTTCAGTGCACTCATGAGAGGTTAAACCATCAAAGAAGGTTTACCTCTCAATCGTCCATGAAGCTGCGCTTACACCAGTGAAAATCAGAAGACATCGGTCTCATCATCAGAGTATTGTTTGTGAAGATATAATTTAAAATGCTCAAGTATGTCCTAGGGTTTGATAAGAGCAATGGTAATGCTTAGCATCTTCATTTGCCAAGCCTTATTTTCTCTACTACAAAACAGTTCCATGTATTTTATGGCTTTGTGATAGTGTCATCTTTAGGAGGCTCAAAAATCACCACTGGACTTATGTCATCTCTATTACAAGTATCAAACATAGCAACAAGAAAGCTCGTATTTGAAGATTTTTTACCAGTTGCAAGAAGCTGCCTGAAGCAGTCAGGGTATACTGGTTTCATACAGCCTTCTGTGACTTAGTTTTTCTGATTAAAAAAATTGCGCCTCCCTTCCTAAGCAAGGAAGAACTTGCACATATGGATGATATAAGAACATGTAATGAGTATACCTACTCATGCTATGCAATCTAGAGAAATTGCATTTGGATTTGGAGGAAAAAGTGGGGAGAGTAAATAGCAAATAGCAGTAAATTTTGTCACTGGCTATTCCCCTTACACATCACAGTATCAGTTGCAAAGAAGGTAACTTTTGAGAGTGACACCATAGTTTCTTCAGTGTTTCCTGACTTGCTGAAGAGCATTTCTTTCTTCCAGGGCAGGAAGGAAGATACCACTCCTTGACTGAGCTGACCATGTTACAGTGATTTTAGTGATTTTTGACTGTAAGAAGGTTTTTTTTTGTTTTTTCTTTCTTTTTTTTTTTTTTTTTTTTTTTTTTTTTTTTTTTTTTTTAAATCCACGGGGACATATATCCATCCTGAGTGAATGCGCCATATTGGAGACTCACAGTGAAATCTGACCTCAAATCAGAGCCAGGGCATAATGCCATAGCACAACTTCACTGCTTTCTTCTCCTACATATCTTGGGTGGGATCCTGAGGCATGAGATCAGTGGAATCAGGAGCTATGTCCTTGTCTTCTGAGTGCTATGGAAGCAGTTGGACAATCTTTCTGTGCTGAGACCAAATGTAAACAGATGGATTAGAAAAATTGCAAAAATAGTGTGGCTAATTGTCAGCATGCAGTCAGCAAACACAGAAGTAAAGGTAGAGCAAGTAAAGGAATATTGAGTAGGAGGTGCAGGACTTCCAGCTGAACAAGACTCTGGAGGAACTCACAATTAGCGTTAAATTCTGAAAAGATAAGCCAAGATTCATTTGCACATTGTTTCTTTTTCAGGCTGTAAAGTGAGAGTAATAGATCTTCCCTCCTTTGAAAAGTACTTTAACAATTGTACTACACAGGTGTCATGCATTATCAACAGTACAAATCATGCTTTTTTAATGAATGATCCTTTATATAAAAACAAGCACTGTTTAATTTATAATGAAATAGATTCTTTTATAATGAAAGAGTGCTAGTTTAGAACTAATGTGAAAGTTTATTGGTCTTGTCTTCAAACAATCCAAGGTATATTGCTATTGTTGAGGAAAAATAAATTCTTAAGTACTTTCTAATTTCTGTCTTTGTGTCTGTAATTAACATTGTGTCATTCCTTCTTCTGCACAACCTCCAATGTTCTTTACTTCAGCCTACCTGAAGTGTACAAGTGTAAGAAGTCCCTTTTGACCTTGGAGATGTTTTTGGTTTATGCGGAATGCAAATTGCTGCATTCAGTCTCAGAGGGAAATATGCTTTTATGAGTACCTTTTGTAGGCCTTGATTCTCTGTTTGGCATGTCATCTAGAAAATGTCATACAAAATGTTTTGAGCTAAATGAGGAGCATCTGCAGATCTGAAACAAGGGATGGATGTGTGGGTTATAAAATAAAAACTAGTTACCAATGATATGCAAATTGCAAATGGTTCATAGCTTCCTATGAATTTGATGAAACATTAAACACTTGTCTGAAGCCTCTTCAAACCTATTCAAATACTTTCAGCCTATAAGGGCAAGATCATGATGTTTTTATATGGAGTGTGGATAGTGTCCTACTCCACAGGTAATCTAATTGATGTAATAAATCAAGGTAATCACAATATGATTCTTAAGTTCACCAGAGGCTCCTCAGGAGATTTCCAGAGTATTTTTTGAGAGAATACTACATTTTTCTACATATATTGGGGTCAGTATCCCATAGAATAGCTGTGGGAACCACCTCTGAAAAATATGTCTCTATTCTGTGTTTGACCATCTAAATGCTAGCATGATGCATGGTAAGAATATGAATATAGTGTCACATTGAAGGTATTTAGCCTTCCTTGCAGAGCTTCTTAAAAAGGACCTGAGCTGACGCTGACAGTGAGGAGCCAACTGCCTCACCATTATTACACTTTACCACATCATCCTACAAGAGTCTAGTTTTACTATGGAAAGTGAAAGCTTAATTCTCCTACCCTGTATCTCATTTGTTGCAGTGCTTGTATATCCTTTGCTTTCTGTTTTAAATCACAGGTATTTTCCTCTTTTCTTGCTAGTAAGATATTTTGATCATAAATTGTTTTAAAAAAGCTATGTCTCTCTGCTGAGTGCTGCGCTTTGAAATGTTTCAATATCTATTCAGTTATCCAGCAATGCACAGCCCTTCAAATTCTTATTACTTAAATAATGGATAAAAAGATTAAAATGGACAGATGAAAAGCAGAACTAGAAAGAACTTGAAACACAGAGACAGATATAAAAGGAAACAAGTTTAGAGGAGCCTCCCTTGTAGACAGAATAAGTGTATGTCTTTAAAATATGTGTGTAGTGGTGTCTCTATCTTTTGCCCCTTTAAAGAAGCTTGTTAGTGTGGAAAGTTACCCTTTCATTCAGTTTCCCCTGCTATGCTGAAAACAGGGGAAGGCATTCTTAGAATATTCAACAAAATGCACAGCCACTCCAGTTGCATTATCCAGTGCATGCTCATTTCAAGTTCATCATTATTGAAGGGAAAAACGTTTTCTTTTCCTATAGTAATTTTAGATTAAAGCTAATTGGTTTTGCCCTATAAGGAAAAGAAGATTTCAGATGATTTCTTCTGTGGAAAAAACAGAGTTAACTATAAATCTGATATTGTCACTCAGCAGAAGATAAAACTAAATCTGTCATCTTGTATGACTGCCTTCCTATCACCACATGAAAGCAAGTGAGAGAGAAAAAACTGTCTGTTTGCTCAGCATAGTCCATTTGAGGAGAAAAAAGGAGAACTTGGCTTCAGTAAAGGTATGTCAAACAGCGATGCCAGGAGGCATTTTCAAGCATCCCAAATGAAAGAAAAGGGAGACCCCAGACTGATGTAGGCAACATTGCCATAAGCACAATTAGTACAGTCAAGTCAATACTAGAGAAATGTACCTTAAGGCCTCAGTTGCTCAAAAGGTCTGAACTCCAAGAAAGGCTCTCTACTGGGAATAAAGCCATGGTTTATCAAAATTGCAGTGTTACAGTCAGGGCCTTCCATTCATTGTAGTTTCAGTTTTGCTACTCACTTGAAGATTTCTTTTAGTATTGAGCATAAGTGAACCATCCAGCTGCAGATCAAAATGTATATAGCAATGTCTGCACCTCCCATGGTCCATTTCATTTTTTGCTCACATCTGTCAACGAATGGGAATGTCTTTATTTTGTAGCTAATGCATGGTCTAATCACCATGACAACACTTGTAGTAAAAATTAATGGGTTTTTAATATTAAACAAGCTTATTATTCCAGGGTTTTAGTAGAAGACACCTCTGGGGTTTAAACAGACAAAGATGCAAAATTTTGTCACTGCTTCTATAAAAAGTTAAGGATTTGGGGAATTAATGTGTTTCATTTAAACAAATTTTTTGTTTGTTGGTTTTTAAAAGAATAGGTAATACCATGCAACAGACTAATCTGTGCTTATCCAGGATATGTTAGTGCCTTGCTTTTGTGATTTATGTTGCTTGAAGAGATAGTACAGAGCAATATTCTTTACTTCGAGCTTGAAAGAAAATGGAAGCCTTGTGATGGGATCTAGGGGAAAACTCCCTTGTGGAAAGATTTTGAAAACCTGTTTCAGTCTGAGCAATTCTGAGGCAAAGGCAAAAAATGACCCTGCAAAATGTTTTTGAATCTGGGAATAAAGTTGCCTTTGGTGAGGTTACTTAGACCCTTAGCAGAGGTAGAAGAATCAGGGAAATTAGAAAGGTTTCCAGTTGAAAATAACTATGGAAAATGTGGACTGTATTCAGGGAAGCATGTAATCTGTGTTTATGCTGTAAAATGAATTCTATGTGTGGAAAATAATTGCTTTCCTTAACTAGGTAAATATATTGTTATACAAGATAATAGAAGTTAGAGGTGAAAAATACTTCGTTAGATTATTTTCTCTGTTCCCTTCCAATGAAATGGGTTTAGACAGCTGTATACTGCTTGAGCTTTCTGAATGGCTGTCAGCAATTTCATAATCATGTCAGTAGTGGTTTTCCTTAAAAAATCAATTTTGTATTAGCAATAGCACTCTAAGCAGTAGTGCTTTTATGTGCAATAGTAAGTTTTTTTAATCTTCTTAGGTGATTACAATCACTAACCTTTCAACTTTGTACCTTATATCATCACACAAACTTTGATATTACATTTCCCCTAAAAGGCACTGCCAGAATTGCTTTGGTTTATTATTTTATTATCAGACATTTCTAAAGCAACCATCATTAATGTCTTTACACACATACATATCCAATATAGGATTTCTCTCAAAATGGTAGTAGAACTCTATAACCTCTTCTGTACATTAGAGTCTCTTAACAGAAATGTCAGGTATTAAGTGGAGTCCAGAGACTTCAACCCCTGCTAAGAAAACATTTTACTGGGAGATGCATGTTAAACTTTGCCTTGAAAATGTTAAAATATATAAATGTGAGGTAGGAAAGATTAGGCCTTTTAGCTTCAGGTGAAGGCCACAGCTCCAGAACTTTCCATTATGTATATACATGTTCCTCATGTTTATGTCCTTACAGAGAAAACCATCTGAGCACACTTCCTGAATGCAGATGGGAAATTGCAAGTTATCGGTAAGGTGTTTAGTCTTCCAATTATTCAGGATTTGGTAAGCATAAATTTTAGAAATTCATATAACTACGTAGGTATATAAATGGAGTTTGGGCCTTGGGTGGGTGCAGAAATGAGCAGACAAACCTCTGTTGCAAGCACTGACTGGGTACACTTTTGACTGCAGGGAGCAGCATGGTCTGTTGGAATCTAGCAGGTGGTTACTGGGTTGATATTTCAGATAATTTCGATCACAGTACAGTACATAAGTGTACCTTGGTTATGGTACTGGTGATGTTTGTGCCCTGGGATGACTCTATGGTAGACTTTCATTCAGCAGAAAATGGCATGACTACTGTTCTTTTGGGCCTCTGTGACTGTCTGAGACCCAAATATACTTTACAGCTAGCACCTATTGGAAAGTGAGCGGATGAAAAGTCTCATTCCAGTTAAGCAGCCAGTCTGGAACAATGCAAAGAGTTTGAAAGTACTTCTATTCATTGCCTCTTTTGTATTGTAGCTCCTTGATGTACTTTTCAAGTGGCAAGACTCTGTCTGCCCCAGTGCTATATTGTTAGGAAATTTGAATATTATGAAGCATTGAATATTATTGCATTTGGAAATAGGATACTGAACTGAGGAGGCTGCTGACACAGTGTAGAGGATAGTCTGAAGTTTGAAGTTCCTCCTCAGCCTGTGTCATCTAATCACGTCCCTACCTTTGTAGAAGTCTGAGTGGTGTCTTGGTGTCTTGCTTTCTCCTGTTCTCACCTTGGAATACACTTCAAATCTATTTTTACTTGGGAATATAACATAGATAAGGTTTTTGAGCATGCTGCAGATGCATGTGTAACATATAGGGTGCCAGTCTAGAGGTACAACCCAGTGTCCTTTCTGCTCTTGATTTCTGTGAACGATTTTTTCTGCTGAAATACACCCAAGCATATATCTAGAAGAATAAAGACCCTGTGTTATCTGTGCAGTATTCTCAAGAAATCATTTGGTCAAAGTTACCGTATAATTATAAATGGTGTAGGAAAACTTTTTTCCTGTCATTGTTCTCACTGTTGCCAATGTCAATCAGATGTGACTCCATGTAAAGTCACTGGAGCCCACCCAGCATGAGTCACACCAAATGAAATCAGAACTGACACTGCAAGCAGTGCTAAGATACTGTTGGCTATTTTTTGTGGCTTCTTCTCTGTCTGTTGATTTAAAATCAGGTTTGTGATCTTCAACAGTTAACAAGAAACTGAATAACTCATGCTCGTCTCTGAAAACCATTTGGTAGTGCCACAAGTATCCATATATATAATAAAGTAGCAAGGTAAACCTTGTCAGATGTCTGCAGTTCTGTGTGTTTGTGCCTGAGAGTACAGTATTTTCAGGAAATTGTTTTCCCAGTGTTTTGCTTTTCCCTCCCCTGTAAGATGCTTCTCAGTGCTCATCACTTGCACTCATTCTGCAGTCAGTCATGCTGGGCAAGAGCTAGATCACTGTACAATACAAAAAAAAAAAAAAAAACCAACAGACATTCACCTCTGATAATCTTCACAAATTGTTAATAAAAGAAGAGGCATCAAATGATGTTTCACTTGTTATATGGACATCTTTAAAAACCAAGCCAAACCAAAACACTCTACTACTCAATATGTGAAGCAAATTTAAAGTTGTGTAATATTATCTTGTTCATGTCTGATGGGCTTTCTGTTTCTGTTTCTATTTATGACGTCCTCTGTAGAGTGTGATATTGTTAATTCTTCATTGGAAACTTACGAACAAAAGAGTTAAGGACATTCAGCAAAAGCAGAGTAGTTGCCATGTTTTGGGTTGACATTGTGATACAGTTCCTAATCTAAGTATTTAACATGGTGCATAGATTTTTAGGACATAAAATCTATCTCTATCTCCATTTTATATTTCTTTTACTATAGGGTTTAAGGATTTATTCTAAGAGGGGTTATTTTCTTGCTTTTTCTAAAAGTTCATGTCAGGTTATTTCTCCCCCAGAACCATAGTTTAATGTGTTATTTGTGAAGCATGTAACTATTCAACCTTTACAGTACCATTAAATCAGGTATGCATGTGGACTGTGAGCAGTAGCAAACAACAAAAGAAGAAAAGGACTTTTGTGTACTATCAAAACATTCTTGTGAGTTTAACACCCCCCCTGCATTTTAGAGTTGATGATGGAAGTTGTTGATAGGAGAAGAAAGAGAAAAAATTTTGTAGAATTTCCCTCCTTGCACCCCAAGACAGCTGAAGTTCAGAGTTTTGGTTACATGGAGACACCTGTGCTGCTTGTGAATGAGCTAGTTTGTCTACAAACACTATCTAGTTCAATCTTAAGATACTAGCTTGGATGCCAGAAGCATCATGGTCCTATTAGCACTGTTCTGTGCTCAAGGTACCATGTCCTTTTGAAATACCTTACAGCTTCTTCTCTTTCAATTAACACATCCAAAATTAGATGAGAGATGTCCAACAGTTTCAGCATATCATTTATGCATACTTGTAATTTATTTCAACCCACAGATTTCAGGTTCTTTAAACAAGAGATCACTTTCTGTGATATATTCTGTGACAAAGTAGAGATCCAATTCTGATGTCCTCAGACTTTGTGTCATTATTTGTATCTGAGGAAAGTGCATATTACCAGTCAAACATAACGATGTGTAATTGCAGAAGGCATGACTGGTTGTGTAAGACATTCAGCAGGGGAGAGCCAGTCCCAAGGCCCCGTACTGGCACACATCAATTTGTGTGGTCTCTTTTAACTCCAGCAATATTATTCTAACTTTGTACTACTAAAAAGCATGAATAGTCCCTCGGTCTTCATGGAAAGACAAAAGTAGTTATCAAAATGGATTTCAAGGGAGTGCATAATTACTATAAACTAAGGCTTGAGTAATCTCAAAGTTTAATATTTCTGTTTATGCCACATGATATAGCACAATGACACAATCAACATCAGAACTGAATACTTTGATACAGCAGATTTTGTTACTGGAATTAAAATCCACCCAGGCATTTCCCTTCTACCTTTAAAAAGCAAGACATAGGCAAAGGTTGACTGCTTTACCTCAATCCAAAATGAAACTAGTTTATCTCATAGAGTAAACAAAATCTAATTTGAAGCTTATTTCTTTGCTTCATGTTGGAACATAGTAGGTCAGTTTTATGGTCTGAGTAATTTTATTTTGTATTATTAAACTGATGCTATTATAGTCAGCTAGTAGTGACTGAGCAATAGAGACATTTCTCAATGCCGTTATGTTTGGATTTAGCTTTTCTGACCTTTATAGGCTATCTAACAGAGAGAATAAGCTTGAGAGACATATCTTATTGTGCCAGACAATATATACAGTAAAGACAAGCTACAAAGAACCATGGTTTCATAGCATAAATCTTTTTTGCCTCAGCCAGGTTGGAAGTGCTCTGTAATTCACAGGAACAACCTTTAATTTACTGTTTTCCCTGGATACCACTGAGGGCTGGTAGGAGGGAAAAAACTCATTACAAAGAGCATCTTTTCTCTATTGGAGAACAAAGATGGGAGGCAAAGGATGCCAAGGATTGGTTATCGTTTCTCAGTTGCTTATCTCCTTGAAAACAGAGCTTAAATCTCCTTGCAAATAATACTTTAATGGTATGCTAGAAATTTCTTTAATTTTGTAGCAGGTAGAAAACAAAATCAGACACTGGTTAAATTATTTTAAACAGCTAGTGCTTGTTTTAATATGTCAGTAAGCTCTGAGGATATACTTATTTCCTGCCATGATAAAATGTCTTATCCTGCTCAAGTTCTGAGGTCCTTCTAAAAGGTACAAATGAAATTTTGCAGGATAAAAGATTATTTGCAAGGTTTTGTCACAAGTATTGAGAATCATGTTTGTTCTCTTTCCTTGTGCATCAGTACAGTTGCTTACATTTCTTATGCGGTAAGAGCAAGAATGTCTAATATAGAGAACACAAAAGGAATAGAAACTGCAGAGTCTTTTCTAGTTCAAAGGAAAATATTTATTTTATATTTACTTGCTTTCCCGACATGGTAGGTTTCTTGCTTTTAGTGGCTTCATGTTTTTTTTCATTATTCAGTAGAAGGAGGTATGGTTGCTGGTACCAAAACTGTGCTTTTCAATGTCATCAGTCAATGAAAGTCAGTAGCATTTACGGTTACCTCAGTTACTATATGAGAGAGACACACAACCATGTCAGAGAAATTGGCACAGTATGAAGAAAGACAGCAGCAGTTAAAAACATACTGCTTTGGACCATGACTTCTGATTTCTCAGAGACTCATTCACAGCATTATGCACTTCCTTGAATAAAAAGTGATGTCTCAGTTCTTAAGAAGAAAGGCTCCTCCTAAACAAATGCTTAGCATGGTGTTTCAGGGGCATTTCAGGAGTTCCCAGAGTGTAGCAGATAAGAGACACTTGAAGAAAAACATCAAATAGTGTATTTGTAATCCCTAAATCATCTAAAAATGACATCACAATTGGACTGGAGTGTATAGAACAGAGAGAGGTGAAATAGCAAGTAATGTTCGGGACAGTCTTGCCCTGATTCTTGTCTTTCATACAAGAAGTGTAACCTCAAAATTATCAGATTTTTTCCATTATCAAAGGATTTTCCTTTTTTTAAAACTATAAAAAAAAATTCACTGAACGTTTTAGAAGAGAAAATCTTTACACTGTTACTTGAGTCTGAAGATCTGAAATGTGAACTTTTGAAATTTTTCTTCTTTAGGTTAGTAGCATGTTAGAATTTCACTAGTTCTATACATTGTTCACAGTTAACAGAGTTAAAGAGCTTTTGTTTTATACATTGCTGGTGGTATTTTTATTCCAATATTTGACAATTCCATTTCATATTTTTAATATATGTAATCAGTTTTATTTGAATAACATTTCATTTCAGTCTATTTGAATAACATTTAATTTAATTCTAATACCCAGTCTTTTAATTACTGCTTATGTTGGAAGGAGCTGTTCAACACCAGCCTGCTTCTCAGTTCCCAGGCCTTTGAGAAAATTTAATTAGTATGGGATTGCTACAACATTTAACACTGATGCATGTAGAAAACCTTATACCACTGGAATATTTGTGTGCATTATAACTTTAATGATAACATGCTTCAGAGTATGGTATCTTCCTCACCTTACCAAAATATGCCTGGTAACACCTTTTTCTTTCTTCCATCAGGAGAACATGCTCTATCATCTTTCATCAGGAGGCAATGCCCCCCAGCCTCTTTAAGGTGATTTCCTTTTTTTTTTTTTTTTTTTTTTACTATTGCAGGTGTTTTAATACCATCCTGTGCTGTATGTGTAACAAAAAGCAGTTTTATCACTAAAATGTACAGCAGTCACCTGGACAGTATTTGACTGACATGTCAATAACTTTAGTAATTTTAACTATCATTAGCTCTACTGAGAGGGTATTTAAGTCCAATTTCAGTATATCTTTGTATATACAAAGACTCATACAGTAATTTGATTTGTTTGTAATTAACTAAAAATGGAAAACTCCACATGAACAGTAGCTTGAGGTTGCCACCCATGTTTTAACTGACAAATGAGTACTGAGGTAACATTTTTCTAAATTAGGGTGTTTATATTACAAACAGAAAGCAAAAGGTATTTAATTACTAACCCTTAGTTTTTTGTATCGTCATCATTATTGTTGCTGTTGTTATTGCTCATAAGATCCTTGCACAATGAGTGAAATCATCTGTGGGCTAACGTGCTACCACTGTTTACTTGGCTTTTAATCTTTACTCTGAGAGGAGTTCCAATGATCTGAGTAACTTGTTTCAGGCCTCATGTAAGTATTATCTGACTTTCTCAGTATTTTTTTCCAACTGATTAAAAGTTCAGCCTCAGATGCTGCATCACACAAACTCATCTTCCTTCCTCTTCAAAGGACTTGGAAGTGATAACAGGTTATGTTAAGTCAGGCTAGGAAAAGCTGTTGCATACCGTTGCATACCGTCCAACCATTAACGTAACACTGCCAAGCCCACCACTAAACCATCTCCCTAAGCGCCGCATCTACACATCTCTTAAATACCTCCAGGATTGGTGACTCCACTTCTCTGGGAAGCCTGTTCCAGTGCCTGATAAACCTTTCAGTGAACATATTTTTCCTAATATCCAAGTGAAACCTCCCTTGCTGTAAAGGCAGGTCAAATGCACACCCTTCTTGCTGCTGTCACTGGCCTTAAGTCAAAGAGGTCACACCTCTTGTGTTGCTGTCCTGAGGAAGTGTGGGGAGGCCCCCTGAGCCCCATACGCTAGCTCTTGGAGCTGCCTGTGACTTTGTACCTCACAGTGCTAGAACGTAGTATGGTCTCTGTCTTACCCTTGAAGTGCATAACTGTTTGTGGTTTTTTGTTGTTTTTTGTTTTTTTTTTTTTTTTCCCAGAGTATTTTCTGACATGCTTTTCTGCTGATTGACAAAGTTATTCGAGCAGGTATCTGAACAGCACATTTCATTTTCCCAGGTCATACAGGTTGCTAACCATGTACCAGTAGTGGTGGAGACAAGAAAGGGAATGGTGTTGAAACAGGGTGGTTGAGAGAAGAATTGCATCTGTCTTGCAAATATCAGCTTTAAGCAAGTGTGAATCAGCATGATTGTGCTGGGCTGTGTTAGCACAATGCCACGGTGTCATCCTGTCTTGTACCATGTGATATGTTATTATGTTAATGTATTTATATAAGTTGATAAAATTAGAGTTGCCATTAGTAGCAACTTTGGATTGCCTGGAGTTGCATTTTAAAAATCTTTTTTGTATGTCGTGCCTTTTGTTATTCCTCCCACACATGACAATAAAGGTAATGAATAAAATTTTATTATCAGTAATGTAATGCTGTGTTTTGTTATAATATACTATGCTGTTGCAATACTAAGTGAGAAGGGTTAATTTAAAAAGTAAAATTCTATTACTACTTTTTATAATTATAGTAACTGTATCTATACAAAGAAATGGCATTTTTTGTTAAGAAAGCATTGTATAAGGTAACCTCAGTTCTTGTTTGCCTCTGTTATAGTAGAATCATAGAATCATAGAATGTTTTGGGTTGGAAGGGACCCCCAGAGCCCATCTAGTCCAACCCCTCTGCAGTGAGCAGGGACACCATTGCCCAGATCAGGTTGCTCGGAGCCCTGTCCATAGAATCAGAGAGTAGAAGAGTCCATTACTTTTTTTATAATAGGGACCAGATTCCAGAGGTTATTGTCTTTCACCAAAGGTGGTAGATACAAGTAGAGAATACTGATAAATGAGATTTGCAAAGAAGCTTTATAAGCACCACTTTTTAACCTGAGAGTGCTGCACAGCTACGCAAAGACAAAAATCTGTAAACTGGTCAGTGTCTTCAAGTTTGTTTCATGTGCTGGATTCTGTTATAAGAATGAATTTCTGGTGTATTTAGCAGTATGGCAAGCATGCATGTGTGAGCTGTGCCATCAAAGATGTGGCCTCATCATACTCACTGCGCGTGTGATGGTGGATGCAGGTCCATCAGAGCTTCTCTGAGCACCAGCCCCAGCAGAGAATGTACATAGCTGGATGCGGCACAGTGCCACAGCTTCCCTCCTGCCCTGGGTCCCCAGGAACCAGACTTAACTGGCTGGTGGATCTGTGGTCTTTGGCTCACTTTGTCTATGCTGTTGGATCCTAATAGAGACAGACGCTGCCCTGTTATGAGAACGTACATACTGCTGCAAGGAAATGTGAGAGGGAAACCACTGAATGAGATCCAGGGGTTTTGACATATTTGGATCTATGGCAAGAAAAGAAATTTAGGTCATTTCAATGTAAGCGCCATCCAGTTCCTTGGTCAGAAGTCCTTTTTTTATTCACTACTTGTGGGTTTGATTCATGCACATATTTTAAAAGTGTACAGGCATATCTGAGTGTGGTACATGGGTCTGCAACTGATTACTGTGTAGATTGTGACAGGAATTTTCCATGGAACACCTAGTCAAAGGAATACTATTAGATTCATTGTATGTTTCATTTGCTAATACTTAGTGCTCCTGCCTTATGTTGATGTTGGTTTTAGAGGCTTCAACAAAAAATAAACGAAAAAATTCTAAATTAAGATCCCTATAGACAGCTCACTTTTGCCCTAGGAGATCTGACATGAGAGCTTGTGGTGTAAAGTGTGGTCCTTGGGACGAAAGACTTAGTTACGTATTGCTCCTAATCTTTTCTTAAAATTTAATTTGACTCCATTGGCAGATTGTATTATATTAGAGATAACTCTTGGCAATGTTTCAGAACTGTTATAGTTGCTGCATGATGACTACAGAGAGAAGAGCAGTAAGCTTTCAGTTTATGATACTGTATGGGTATTTTTCTGTAAAACAATTGCATTCACATATTTCTGATCCACAGTTTTTCAGGCCATATTTTCAATATGGAAAATACATTTCATGATATTAAAGACTTTGTTTTGTTTGTTTTTCCAGTCTACTCCTGATCATGCTCACACAGTGATAACTTGAACTCTGTGTTTGACCCTTTTAGAAGTGGTTGAGCCTCTCCCCAGTTATGCACAGGATAAATATGTAAAACATGCTGTAACATTGATTTCAATTGCAAAAACCACCTTTTGCAGGATTTTAATTTAGATTTAATTAACAGGTGACTCAGCATCACTACCATTACCTGATGTCCAACAGTTGTATGAAGTTGGTGGTCTCATGATGTGCCAGCCCTTGGCATTGCTAGGATCCTCAAGCTGGCCTAAGCAGGCTTTCTTTAGGGTGGATTACCCTGTTTTCCCCAGTAAATTACTCAGGCTTCTCTACATTATGCTCTACTGCACTCTAAGAATAAGCCTTTAGCACTCACAATCTGTGCAAATGCAGTGTTACTACTCAGACTAACTTCAGGCAGAAACTTCAGAGAGTAAATGTGTGAGGCAAGCTCATTTGCTGAAGTCTGAAGAAAAATATGAAAAATGTTGCAATGCTTGAAGCCCTCCTGTTAGGAACATGCAAGATATTAAGTAAGTAGGGATAGAGGATTACATCAGAACATCAGGAGATGTAGCTGAGATTATTTAACTCAATTTTTGTTACATAAAACTGACTTGTATATTACTGCCTGGATTTTCTGTTTTCCATTTGGTTTGATTTCATAAACACTCAATTTTTAAGCTAAGCAGGCTAATGTCAGTCTTTCATAAGTTTTTCATTTCTGTGAAGGGAGAATTAAAGCTTTGCTGAGAAATGAGCCTGGGTTTAAAAAAACCCCAGGATTTGATGCTATAAGGGTAGTTTACATTACATAAGTACGCAACAAAATATTTTTAAATAATTGAGAACATTTATGCTATACTAAGCATATGTGGATGGTCATTGAGGTTTTGGAAATGGAAGTTTCAAATAACTTATTTTTGTATAAACAAGATAATCCTTTTCTAACCAAGAACAGAGTTAGATCAAAATTTGCATTATTAATGCAATTGAGAGAGTTAAAAGAAATACCCATTTAAGTTTGACATTACTTATAAAAATCACTGCATCATTTGGAAGGCTAATGTTATCCTCCCTAGGTTTCGTGTATGTATGAATGCTGATGTTAACTTTTATTCAACAAGATAGCAGAAATATGCCAGCTCATTTAATTGTTGTTTTAAACCATTACTGTCTAAAGACTGTGGAGAATTTTTAAACTTTCTCTGATCAAAACCATAAAAAAGAGAAGCATCAAAAAAGCCAGCTACAAGCACCTTACCACCACTGTCACCTCTAGCATAAATGTCTTCCAAGTAGAAAAGAAGGTATTATGAGCTTTTCAGTATGAATTCATCAGAGATTAACAGTTGTTTTTGTCAGATTCCTTGGCTGTTCATATTTGTTAGGAAAATGGACGGAGAGTACGATATTTTTCCTTGTTATACAATTCACACAGCACCTGAATCAGCCAGACCAAGATCAGGTAAAAATCTGAAAAATATTTGCTATACCTCACACTTATTTCTTATCTTTTGCTAAACACAATGACACATGTTGTGTTTGAAAATATATATTGATAGAATTTCAGATGTTGCAATGTCTCCAAAATTCTCTGGTGGATTAAAAATAAGAAAGCATTTTGAGATACAGCAATGCTGGGTGTAATTGAAACATCTAGACTGATTTGCTATGATGGGTTGAAAGCAGAGATGTATGTGAGAGGAGGAACTAATGCTGATGTTGTTTTCAAGGGTGTGAACCTTTACAGGTCAATGATGACAATGATGAAGAACGCAGTAAAGGTTCTGCAGGGGCCCTTTCTACTCCACTGCCAGCAGAACTTTTCTCAAAAGCAACAGAGCAGCTCCATTGCTAATACCTAATTAATGCTCTGTTCCATCAGCTATTTGTCACTGACCGCATAGATCTCATCTCTAAAAACCTATCCGGCCATCCCCTGCATTCCTCTATTTTTTTTTTTTTCAGGCTCTTTTTCTTGCCTAACTACTATAGAGGCATTTTTTCCCAGGGCAGAACCTTTGTTCTTTGTAGATGCATTCCTCACAAATATTTCTCAGTGGTTGAAGTAAAGAAGGATGAGATGTGGAAAGCTCTGTTGCTGTCCGTAATTGCTGCTGCTACTTCAAAATGGGGTTTATGGCTCCTTCTGCAACTGAGATCCAAAGGTAGGACAGACACTGCATTGAAAGTCAAGTAGCTGCCAACAGGGTCAATTATGACCCTGAAATGTAGCCATGAGTGCATGAGGAAGCTGTTTTGCTTGTGCAGACCACTTATTTTAGCCCACGTTATTTGGCAAAAGTAGAACTTATTCAGTAGGTTTAGGAAAAAACACTATATTGAATAAAATATTTGAAAAGTTGAACTTTTTGCTGCTTTATTACTATTCGATTTTCCATAATACATCCTTCCTTCAGCCACTGATAGTTTGTTGTTTTCTAAATCTCATGTAATGTTGTTTTCTCTTATATTATTTTAGAAAGGACCAGTAACTGGATGCCAAGATTTCTCTGCTTGCCTTCTGTGCTGTGGGTCCCTGGAATTCTACAGAGGGATCTTGTCTATTGCTGGTAGCTCTGGCCTGAAAATTAATGAATCACAGTGGCTATGAAGAAAGTGAGATATTATTCAGGGCATTTTCTTCTGTTGGGAAGAAATTAAGAGTGTATAATATGAGAGAGGAACCTTGGCTATGGCTAATGTATTGTTATTTAAATAAGAAAATCTAAGCAGAAAAAATTTGAACTAGATGCAGAATGACAATCCCAACAGCTCACTCCGTTATCTCTGTTTTCTTTCTTTAAGAAATCTGGTGGACTGATCTGTGTAAAGAGAGAGAAATTCAGTGCTGATACCTTTTTCTGTGTTTGCCAAGGAAGAACTGAAATTATATTCTTTAATACCGAGACAAAAACTTTAACCCTATATTCAAATTCATCCCAAGTTGGTGTGAAAACATATGAGTTTCAATATAGTGCTTCAGATAATGCTTTCCCATCTGGAGGAACTGATCCCAGAAAAATGTGTTGCCAGCCACCTTGACCTGGGCAGCACTCACTAGGGGCAGTTTTCAAAACCTGAAATTCTCCAGGAAATATATTGAATGAGTGCATCCTTTTGTTTCACTGGTAAGCAGAGACCATTTGCTGAAATGTGTTTGTGCCTTTAAGTTTCCACATCCTCTCTTTAGGTAGTTCCTAATTTCTGGGCTTCTAGAGTGGTTTGTACTGACGGAAACTAATGTAAGACTGAACTGAGTCTTGCTATTTAGTTTGATTGCACTCTGTGGGTTATTCGGTTTCTTTATCTAGTGCAGTTATTTGCTGATGTAATGCAATATTATCTATAAATATCCATATAAGACATTGCCTGTGTTGGAGAAAGAGAGAGGATCCCTGTCATATGACACATACACAAAGACTGGTAGGTAGAGTTCTGTTCAACTCTAGCAAAGACACTGCTGTTGTTTTGAGTTGTCAATCTGAGTACTAAGGACTGGAATTATAGAGCAAAAGTATTACCCTCAGTGCTTGTGTCATTGATGACAAGACAGAGGTTATATCTGTGGTGGGTTGACCTTGGCTGGGTGCCAGACACCCACCAAGCCACTATATCTCTCCCCTCCTTGGCCGCACAGGGGCGAGGAGAAATTTAGATGGAAAAAAACCTCATAAAAAAAGCAAAATAAAAACCCATATGTGGAAGCAAAGAAAAACAAAAGATTTATTCTCTACTTCCCATCAGGAGGCGATGTCCAGCCACTTCCCAGGAAGCAGGGCTGCATTACACATGATGGTTGGTCCAGAAGACAAACATTGGAATAATGAAAGCCCCCTCCCCTCCTTCCTCTTAGTGTTTATCTCTGAGCAGACATCGCATGGTACGGAATATCCCTTTGGTCAGTCTGGGTCAGCTGTCGCGGCTGCGTCCCCTCCCAAGACCTTGTCCACCCCCAGCCTACCGGTGAGAGACAGCCTTGACGCTGTGCCAGCAACGCTCAGCAGTGGCCAAAACACCGGTGCGTCATCAGCACCTTTCCAGCAACCAATACAAAGCACAGCACTCTGAGGGCTGCTGTGGCGAAAATTAACTCCATCGCAGCCAGACCCAATACAATATCCTCTCTTGTTTTTATTGTATTTGTAAAAAGGCTAAAATTAGTGTGAGGTAGTGTGAGGTAGATGGTTTCCTTCCTGTTTTTCTCTTGTGTTCAAGCATAATGATCTTTAAACTTATAATCATGATGAACCAGCTACCATTTTTTGTCAGACTTTTGCCTCATGAGAAAGCAAGCTGCAGAAGACTAACTTTATACAGAGTATTCAGCACAGAGAGCAAGACAGTGCTTCAGGGGAGAGAATTTACATGGTGTCATTTTGGAAGGCTGTGCTCCTATTTAAAAAAAAAAAAAAAAAAAAAAGTTTCACAAAACTAAAATGTGAGAATTTGAGCAAGATAAGCTTTTCAAACTTACTAGGCTAGTGTGAAGGAAAAAAGCCAGCCAGCCCATGGTATTTAGCAGTCCCTGTGGAGGAGCAGCATGCATCCAGTGCACAAATTCATAACAGGATCAGTAACCTCTGTCTTCCAGCAGCGTTATACGACATCAACACATATCCTGATAACATCCTTATAGCTGCTATGATCTGGACACCCAGTTCCTTGGACTGCACTTAATGGCTGATATAAACAGGTACCTGCTTTCTTCTCTATGACGTGATATTCTCAGAAACCCTCCACTTCTCCGCTGCTGTATGCATTACCTACTGCCACTGCAGCACTCAGACAAGGTGCGTGAAGGCGGCACTCCCATTCTGATCAAATTTTCTTGCACTTCACTTTGTCATTTACATTCAGCTGTCAGTGGGGAAATGAAACCCCATGCTTTGACTTCAGTAAAAATCAAATGTCTTACTTTCTTTTCATAGTAGAACGTCACTAAAAGACAAGACTTTAAAAAATGTATCTGTTGACTATTTGTTTCAGATCACCTTATTCTTGTGCCTTGGGGTTTTTTTGGTTTTGGTTTTGGGTTTTTTTTGTAAAGTATGCACTACCTGGCTAAAAGTAAATGAAGGATATTTTTTTTAACACCTCCACATTTTTATTTAAAGTTTGTTGAAAATCCTCTCTGTTTAGGCAGGCAGCAAGCTGTGCCTGGTGTGATTCATTAAGATGATGATGCTTATCCTTTCACTTCTGCTCCAGTAGATCTAAAACTTTAGCTATAAAACTTCAACTTGCTGAATTGAAAGGAAACATTAGTTAATTTGCTGAGTGCCATGACTTTGAGCTGTAGTTTTACAAAAACTTATTCCTTTTTCACAGTGTGAGTTCAGAACTACCTTTTTAAGATACTAACTCTTAATAAAAAAAAAAAATAAATTCCATGGTAGAGAAATTAACATGGAACAGAAAAATGTTGGAAACTGGAAGGAGGGGGAATTAATAATACGTTTAAAAACAAAAAAGGAAAATATAGAGATAATTTATGAATAAGAAAGCTTTTTCCTAACCATGACAAAGCTTTACTAATTTTATTTTTTCAAGGGACAATTTTCATTCAGTAACAGGGAAATTATTCACATAAGTAGAAAAAAAATGATGGAAGGGTTTTCATTTTCCAAATTTCAGAATTATATTAGAATTCTTGATGCCTTTTTATTTCTCTCAGTCTTCTCCTCCCTTTCTCTGCATTTTTATACTGGAAGATAGATGATCATTGTTGCTCCTCACCTAGAGCATCTCTGCCTTCAAGTTCACATGTTTTAGTTTTGGCTTATTTGCAGACTGTAGATGAGGAAATTTAAAGGACATGAGGAAACCAGGTACAAAAGTATCCATGTCACTTTTTTTTTTTTTTTTTTTTTTTCTTTTAAGATAGCATAAGGACCTAAAGAAAAGCAGCATCTGTAGGAAAGAAAGGGCTAACAATTCAGAAGTTTAATGGCATGAATTGAAGGTTTAAATTAGATATTAGGGGGAAGTTTTTTCCAGAGAGAGTGGTGAGGTGCTGGAACAGGCTGCCCAGAGAGGTGGTGGATGCCCCATGGCTGGAGGTGTTCAAGGCCAGGTTGGACGGGGCCCTGGGCAACCTCGTGTAGGTCCAGGCCAGGAGGTTGGTGTCCCTGCCTGTGGCAGGGGGGGTGGAACTCTATGATCCTTGGGGTCCCTTCCAACCCAGACCTTTCTATGATTCTATGAACTGCTGTATATTAGAAAACATGTTAGGAAGGGGTGAAGTTTCTGAGAGCAAATATGTTGAGAGTGACCAAGTCTTCCAAGGCTGTATGAGCATCAAAATGGGTATTCCCGTGGGCTGATACAATTTTTGAAGTGTTTGCAAGGACTAGCAGAGGAAAAGGCAAAAAAAAAAAAAAAAAAAGGGGCCATGAAAACTCCTCAATCCCATTGAGGCTTCACTGTGTTCAGTTCAAAAGAGACGTGTTTTTGTTTGAGTATTACAGTTAGGCTGAGAAGATTCATAGCTGGGTGTGAAAATGGGAAAAAAAAGTGTGTTACAATAAATCTTTGGTGCTTGCAGTTGTGCCTCTGTTTATGGCAACAAATTATTACCACTCTGTATGCTGTAGTTTTATTTCATAGGCTTTAGCACCATAGTCCAAGATCTGATATAATTAACATGGTTTGGGCTTTCTTTTTTTTTAAATCAGAAACATGTTTTACTTGATCTGCCATAACACTGACTCTCTAGCTGTGGTTATGGACATCCACATAAACCAAGTTCTGCCCTCAATCTCCTCGGTATTAATCTGAACTACCACTGGTACAGTCAGTAAATTTACTTATAGTGTATAATGTTTTAAATGACTGAATGTAGTTACTATCTATCTCAGTGTTGTTATTTAGCTGAATTGTTGTGATAATTCAGGAGAAATATAATGTAGTCATTCTTAGATTTATTTAATTATTTTAGGCCTATAACCTTTGCAGTCCTCTCTTATCATTCCCTTCTTCTGGGAATATTGACTACACTCACACTATACTCATGAACATCATCTTCTGACCCTGTCAACTTTCTTGCTTGAGGTGATAAAGCAAGGTCTGATTACAGTTGCACAGTTGCCAATAAAAAACTGAATTCCTATCTCTTGATTTCTTTATAAGATGCAGTCAGTAAAGTAAAGGACCAGGGTAATAACAAGGGCATTGAATCTTCATGTAACAGAAGTTACACTTTTTGGTGTAATATAAAATGCAGCTAGTTGGTTAGTAAATACTTAAATCCATCTTCATCTTTAGTCACCATCTTCAGGAATGGAATGTTTTCATTTTGTTTTAAAAGTTAACTATTAAAATCTTATCTCTCTCTGTCACAATAATTTCTGTCATACATACCTCAACAGGATAATGAAGTCTTGGGTTCTTCCAGGAACCAATGAAGAACCAGGTTCTTCATTGTTCATTCATGCATTCTGACATCTCACTTTCTTAAATTAGTACAGTTTTTGACTCTGAAAATACAGCATCGTTATTGGTAACCTTTCTAAAGATGTGAAAGAGGGTTACAGCAGTATTATATTATGCATAAGTTGAAAGAAGCTGCTCTGTTTCTGGCTAGGGAAACACTGAGATTTTGATTATTTATAAGCAAAAATCATGGCTGAAGTATCACATTCTGATGCATGCAGTAAAAGCTTGAAATGAAGTGTTTTTATGCTATCTGTAATTATAATACTTAAATGTTACTCTAGAACTTTATGTACACATACACATTAATAAGTAAATGTACAAATGCAACATCATGGGAAAAATAATTAGTTAATGCCCTGAGAATATATTTCAGAGACATACTTCTAATCCACCAAAAGGAGGTGTGCAGTAAGAGCTGGGGTCTTGTGTACTAAAATTTCATTCCAACATAATTTATTCCAGTGTTATAAAGTGTCCTTAATGTCCTTGTCTCCTCTGTGGAATGTCCTTGTCTCCTCTCCTCAACTGTGTCCTTAATGTCCTTGTCTCCTCTCCTCTATAAAGTGTCCTTAATGTCCTTGTCTCCTCTTTTATAACTGTGGTATGCAACTAAGTTGTTTGTTAGAGTAAAATCCACTAGCTAATATTTCTGGGGATAGATTTCCCCATTATCTTCTCTGTATAACTTGACTCCAGCCTTGGAAAGTTTAATTCAGTTACTCCAGCAAGATCTTTGCAGATGGAAAAGCTCTTCATTAGCTTTGGTTGCTCCAGATCTTAGCTTCACTGAGTCCAGTACACCAGCCTGCCTTTCTGGCTCACCCTGCAGTGGTCTTTGTACATCATTTTTTTCCATTGCCTGTAGCATTAGAAACTCAAGAAAGTCATCTCTTTTGCTTACTGTTTTGTAGAAGGCTGGATAGTGTGATTTCATCCATCTTTGCCACAGAAATTCTGTAATATTGTTTTGATAGCAATGACAGAATCTAAAAACTTCTTTGGTAAAGGTGGTCCAAGAAATTTCATTATTGACCACAGGTATTAGACAAAGCTGTTTTCCCACCTGTGTCATTGACTTCAGAGTCCTGCTTTGCAGATGCATGATATCATCACTAGACCATATTATCTCTACTTGAGATGAGTGTTATGTAGATAGAAGTAGTTATTGCTGGACTGAAGTTTCTGTCTACATGTGGGAGGTAGTGGTCTATCAGTATTTAACTTGGATCTAAACATAATAGTTTAATTTTTAAAATACATGTATTTTGGAATAACTTTTTCATATTAATCCTGTTTAGTTAGAAAAGGTTATTAAATGTGTGTATTTGTGTGACTTTGGATCACACTGCTCTGTATGTGTAACTAGTAAAATTTGTATTAATGTAGATTCATGTCAATGAATGTTTTACACTTGATCTGCTTTAAATCTGATTCCAGGACATCTGGTATGTATCTTCTGTACGTACTCACACACACAAACATGGAGAAGGGACCCAGACTCCCAGTTCTTGATCTCTTTCTACATTTCAGCTGACTTTGATGCTGATCAGCATAAACTCTCCAACAGTGTGGAGCAACCTATTAACATATTTTATTGACCTTTTCAGAGAGCAATTCCTTTCCTTCTCTCAAGATCTAATATTTAGAACATAGGACTTCCTTCATGCAAGTGAGGGGCAGTGCATGAGTCAAGTAAAATCTTGGTGCATCTTTCAGAATCAGACGGTTCTCCAGGGGGTAATATCATCCCAGCTTATCCATTTCACTGTTAGAAGAGGACATAATTGTGTCTTATCTCTAAACTGCTTTTCGTTAATGTATTTATGATCTGTGTGTGACAAGACCTATGTCTTGTGCATCTCATGCTGAATGGATGTCACTGTCCTTGTAAAATATTCACAACATTCAGAAACTTCACATTTCTGTTTAAATGATCTCATCTAATGACATTTTATCAAACAGTTTTACAATCACAAAAGAAATATTCAGTGCAAAGCAGGAAACATTTTTATTTTGAAGTTTTCTGTTTTCATATTTCTCCTTTATGCTCTCTGCAAATTACATCAGCCTCCTCATATCACAGAATGCAATACATTTGATGGCCGTATCTGTCATTAAGAAATAGGTTTGGATAGGCAACTGTCACTAGTGGTTCTATACAGATGACAGCTCTGTTGACCAAAATCTGGTTTGCTGTTTGAGGTGGAGTAGCTGAAAAATATCGAAGAGTAAACTTTATGTCACACTGTGGTGTGGGTGTGCTATTTCTTACACAATGGGACAGAGCTGTCTGGTCTTCAGATGAGATTGTTTTATTCTTAATGTGCAGCGGGTTAATGCTTATTACCTTGCTGTCCCCATGGAAGGTTACATGCAGTAGAAGCAGTGATTCAGGGTAGAGGTTTTTTTCCCCATGAGAAATACAACCTATTCCAACCCTAATTTTTCAGGTTTCCTTAGGAAACTTGTCTTCATGGGAATCATATGATTGTGTCCAGTAGATGTTTGGCATTTTACTTTTTTCTTTCTGAATTTTGGTTGTCAGGAAAGTGCTAACTATTTTATTTAATAATTCAAAGCATCACTTTATTCATGCAGCCATTAGATCCTTCCATCATAATTGACCTGATTCAGCATAATTTGAATGGGCTTGCACCATGGGACAGTATAACCATAAAAATGGGTGAGTAGCTCTTTAGGGTTGTTCAAGAGCCTAATGATTTATTTTATAATTGTTACTAATCCATGTGAATCTGGAGATATGTTTATCAAGTAATTCTGTTTCATGGGGATTGGTTGTTGAATGTATTTGCACAGAAATGGGATTCTTGGGAGAATGATAATTTTTGCTGTTTCTATTCTAACTACAAAGATAAGCACAGAAACCCCCATCTATTTAAATCATCTGCTACTTTTTGAAATAATTTGCTGTGATTTTCTCTAAATGAGTCTTTTAAAGCAGGTGTTGTGCGTGCCCTTGGGTACTAGTGTCTCTCAGTTCTCAGGAAATTTATTCATAAATGTATTCACCTACTTCCAGTGGAGTAGCAGGAATAACGCTGCAGACATACAATGGGTCCTGGGTGAGAGGAAAAGGATGAGCAGTGGTACTCGGGGTACCATGTTCTTTGACATAACACATGGACATCTTCCATCATCACCACAAGGAGAGGGCAGAGGAAGCACCAGTTCTGGGCAGGTGCTGTTGTACTATCTGAACTTCTGAGGAGGTAGGTGGAATTTGATCTTGCCCCACCTCTGCTCCCTGTATCTAATTCAAAGCATTTAGATCATTTTATGCTTTCACTTTTTCACATATTGCCTCCAGTAATTACACTAAAATGGCAACTAGGAGGGAGAAGGGAAAAAAGCAAACCCATCATGTGCCTGCACTTAAGCACCTCAGATTGTATCCACTGATCCTAAAATAAACTTTCTAGTTATGACATCTGGCTTTGAACCAAAGTGGGTGTTTTTCCTTTAGCTGAAATAAACAAAGATTAATTCATTTGATCAAAGTCCTTTAGCACCCTTGTCTGGAAGAATACCAAATGTGTTTGTTGGGTTTTGGGGTTTTTTTTTCCTCCCAATCACTTCCACAAGACAGGAGATTTTTGAGGGCAAGGAGGCAAACTAACAAATTATATGGCTGCCACAGAAGATGATCGGTCAGGTCCTCCCTGTCCAACAGCTGTGAAACCTTGGAAAGGTCTCAGAGTGTAGTTGAATTTCATTCCCTGTAGTTGTTTCCTTTCTCAAAACAGCATGAAGCCTGCGCTGCCTCCTGCTCCCTAATATTGCTAATTGTGCTACTTTGACAAAAGTAGCATGGATATGTTTGCCGTATTAGGAAAACATTTTAGGGGGCACAACATCCTTCTTCTGCTGTAAAATCTGATGAGATCATTATGGTGTGCAGTCTTTCCAGTATCACTGGGTTTCATAACTTCAAGGAGGCACTTGAAATGTAAGCCACTCAGTATTATGAAACTTGTAGGTTCGCTTTCTTCCTTCAGTTTTTAGGATCTCTTATACCTCAGGGCTAATGCTTCATGGACTTTTTTGACTGAAAGGGGAAAAATTATATTTCTAACTCTATGCCACTTAACAGGACTCAAAAACCTTCTATGTGATTTTTTCCTAATGTGTGACAAGCACACACTATGCTGCCCCTCCACCCTTTCAGTATTTATTGTTTGTCTGAAATCGTCATGGTCTGCAATTTCAGGTTCCTTTGGGCAGGAAATGCGAAACAGCTGGCCAGCCGTAGTGTGAGGGGCAATACCACTTATAGCAAGTTGCTTGTTGGTTCCCTTTAGGTCTTTTTCAGACTGAAAGGGGACAACATATGTGAGTAACTGGCTTAACCACTGAAAGCAGCCACCTGCCATTGCCATGTGGGGGACAATAGTGTAAATTCCAAAGAGAATAAGAAAAGTGATATTTGAGGACAATGAATGAAGCTGTTAATAGTTCTGTTTCTATATTGCTGTGGCTGGCTAGATGGCATTCAAAATCTGTCTTTGAAATATGACTTCTTTGGCTGACTGTACTTCCATGTATTTATTTATAAAGTAGTCTTTCATGCATACTTTCTAAACATAACTAAAAGTGCGATCAGCAGTTGTCTTTGTGTTTCCCATCATTGTCAGTGAAAGCATTCATTATGATTCTGATCCCCTTTATTGCATATATAAATAAAATTTGATAAAATTGTAAGTAAATCCTTTAGTGCTGGAAGCTTATATTATAGGGCAAAAATTAATTTTATGCATGAAAAATCTCATTATCGGCTTCAAGGAAATAAAAGAAATTGGCATCAGAGCTCATGATGTACGTAGTTCATTGCTTTGTCATTGCAGCCACTGAGCCTGGTCTGTTCATGTTGCTTATGTGAGCCATGTTCTCTTTTAGTTTACCTAGACAACACAAAGGTCAATGGGAACTGAGGGCAAAATGCCCTGCTTTTCTCACATGTGATCAGAAACTTAATACAGATGAGCTGAAACAGCATATTTTTCTGAACCTTTTCTTCCCTGATGTGTGGCAGTGTCCCCTAGAGGCTACAAGGACAAGCAAGGGAAGACTTACTTAAAAAGGTCGTTTAGAACTCATAAAAAACATTGACTAAAGTGCATGAAGCATTGCTTATAACAAAATTGTATTTCACAGAATAAGCAAACACACAATCCCTTCAAGTTGCAATTGCAAGGCATTGGCTCCTCTTCTCCGAACACTTCAGTTTCTAATTTTAACAGCAGAGAATGTCCTCAAGGTACAAAGAGGAGATAATCAAATGAAGTGGGGGATTTGAAAAGGCCAGAAGCAGCACTTGCTAATTCCCCTACATTAAATGCAGAGAAGCCTTTATAGCTTTGTGACTCCTTCAGCTTTGTCGAAGTACAAATATTCCTGCTTTTTCTTTTGGGCCAGAGATAGGTAATTTTGATTAATAATTGGCTGGCACTAAGGATGTCTAATCACTACATTTTCTGTGCTTGATTCTGAAAGTTTTAACATTAGTGAACCCTTCAAAATGGTTGATAATTCTTCTTTGCAAAAATTATATCTTACCATAAAAGGGGATGTCATCTCCTGCTTAATCTATATACTATTAACTCCTATCATTTTTGCATTTCTATGATATACCAGTTATGATAAATATTATATACAGGAATAGTTGTGTCCCTTGTAATCATTTATTTAAGTGTGTACTCAACTAGCTCCATAACAAATATCTTCAATTTCTAGTGAAATATCAGTTAGTAAGATAGGTAAATAGAGGTAAATTGTCTACATAAAAATTTAATAATTATTTTTTAATAATAAATATGCATTGTATTTACATGTGCACATTGAACAGTACTACGGGGGAGAAAACCATCTCACTCATGGCTCTGAGTCTCAAGGAAGAACAGCATAGCTTGGTGCAACTCAGAAGCTATTGCCTCCACCTGTTCTTTCCAGCTGCAGGGGACAGACATCTGAGATGATTGTGCAGATGTTCCCAAAGTACTGTAGTTAACAAGATAGTGTTTTAGTATAAATTGAAACCAGTGGTGCTTCACCCTAAAAAGATACAGCGCAACTCTCTGCAGCTCCTTAGATGTCATTAGTGGCTCAACAGTGCGTGTATGGAGTCTGAGACAGGTGACTATGGCAGTAATTTGAGTTCCCATCTGAAACTGTGTCATCTCTGAGACATTCTTTAGTCATGCTATCTGATGTTATGGCTAGAATCCAAAGAGACATGTAAAACCAACCTTTACACTTGCCTTCTTCCTCTTTTGTAGCAGTTCAGAAGCCCTCAGTTATCTCTAGATGTAAGAAAATAACTAGAACTGTGACAGGCTGAAGTTCTTTCACCATATCTCTGACTATCGTTTTTATTATCTCTTCTTCCAGACTAGGATACCCATCAGATTTTGGTATCTCCTCCTCCTTAATGGTAATCCTTTTTTAAATCATGCGGCTCCCTTGTTGCTTGGCCCATCTGCACATCCTGCTGATGGGTTTGCCCTTTGTTTTATATACGGATAAAAGAGATAATCCCTTGGATATTAACACCTCATTTTAAGTCTGTAGTGAACTCACCTAACTAGCTATTATCCATAGAACCCATTAGGGAATTAGCTATTTATGCGCGAGTGAAGACTGTTTTGTTATGTAGTAAAATCTAAAAATCTACTAATATGGGTGCAGTCTGGTTTTGAAAATATATTTGACAATATCACCAACAGAAAAATATGAAAACTCGACTTATACATTCTTAGGTATTCACATTTTATATTATTTGCTTTTTTGGTACTTTGGTAAGCTAATAGATCCATCATGTTCAAATTACTAGACCAGTTGAAGAAAACGTGTCAGTAATTTAACATCCTTAATTAAAAAGCACTAGACTGTGTTTCTGGTATTTTGTCACATGTTTTGAGCTAGAAATTGCACACTTATCAGCTAGTGGAAAGTGACCAGCTAATTGTAAGAGTGGTTTAAAATTTACCTACAAAAAGATTTTGGAATTCAGCTCATTCTGCGTGTGTGAATATTTTTGCTTTAAATGACAACTATAACACACTAATTAAGGCAAAGAGTATTAGAAACTAACTATGCATTCTGTAAAATGCATTAAAAAAAATTCAAAGGGCTCCATGGCTTTTGCCAGACACATTTCAGAGGTTTGTTTTCCACATGGTCAAGGTGCAAAGGATGAGAGAGGTCCAGTAGATGGACTTTATGATTCCATTAGGTCTATTATTTTTTCCCAGTTTGCATAAATATAGTTTTTATGTTCTGACAGAAAAGAAGAAAACATATGAACCTGTACTTTCTGATAAAATATATTGTTTTTTGTTTGCAATCTAAAGCCATAATAATGAATCAGTCAGAGCCAGCTCAGGATAAAAGGCTCAATAAAAGCTTCAGGTATGAAAACTCTCCTGTGTGAAACTGAGTTCTTGCTGAGAAAAACCTAGAGTAGCTCCTAATAGTTCTGCCGTGCTGTCAGACATTTCTCTTTTACTCAATGTGCCTCGTGGCCTCTTGCAGCCCGTCGGGACCCCAATTTGTGTTTCTTCTCTGTAGCAATGATTGTCACACTTGCAGCAAGTTCAGACACAGAATGTGGGACTGCGGTAATTGGTTAAGTCAGCCTAGAGTGTCTATTCTCTTGTCAGCAGACACCATCAGCTTAACATTTAAGTAGCAGCACAAAGGTATATATTAATCTTTTATTTGCTGAGTCATCACAATTTCATCTATTAATATGCGCAGCAGGCCCTACAGCCGTGACTGGAGTTTACCACCACAGTATTTTCCCCCACCAGAAAAATACGATTACAGAAGTTGCTATTGTTTGGCTTCATACAGTTCTTAAGTATTTGTGGTAGCAATGAGCCTTGAATCCAAATACCTTTATGTCCTAGAAGGGAGAGAGTGTAAGAATTTCAAGATAATATTTCCATGACAGTTGTGGAAGGGAAAGTTGAAACTAATGTTCTTTCCAAAGTTTTGCCATTTCACTATAATGCATCTCCCAATTCTGTGCAGACAATGTCTACTTTATTTATTTCAGCTTGCAGCCACTGATGATGCCCTCTTCAGCCCTGGGAACTCATCACACACAAACATAAAAGAGACATATATCAAAGTTAAGCAAAGGAAAAAGAGGAAAAAGATAAATTCAGTTATGAGGATCTTCATCTGACAACAGGAGGGCAGGATTTAGGAGAAAATATTGCAGTCTCAAGATCGTAGAAGCTGGGATGAGAAAATGTTTTGATGTTACACTGTGATTCAAATATTTTGACTGAAATACTGAAAAATAATCCAATATAAACATTCTCAAGTATCCACGGCACAACTGCCTGGCCACACAGGCCACATCAGGCCACATATGAAGTTCAACATCCCAACATTGGAGAAAACTTAAAGGTAGCAGGGTAATGCTGTATTTGAGAGTGTGTATGTAGTTCCCAAGATGGATCTTCTTATTCCTGCCATTTCAAGGTAAAGGGAATGATCCAGGTACTCTTGTCCAGTAGATGTAAATCTCTATGAATTAATAATGGGTTATGTGTGCATTTCTACTCCTTTTCAGATTAACCAGATAACACTGGTATCTTCAATGTGAGAAGTAAGATCAGCCAGCTCACACCTTAATACTGGTGACCTGACTGCACGAGTGCTCCTACCCTATTCCCCTTTACAGTAGTGTTGCAAAAAGTATTTTAGCCACTGGCTTAAGCTCATCTATGTATTCAAGCACTGGTCTTGGTTGAAGCTGGAAACCTCAGCTTCTCACATGTCACATCCTAGGTGAAACCAATGCCTCTGTGTGTCTCCTGCCAGAGAAGAAAGGCACAGAAGCTGGCCTCCTTCAGACCCAATGGTATGTGAGTGCTCCTTCTCCCCTTGGTCTCTGTGAAGAGATGAAAAATTCAGCTTAAAGTCATAATGTTTTGGACTGAGATGGAGGGAAACAGTCCTGTATTCTGACAAGGGGTGGCAATTAACAGCAGCAATGCTGTGTGCTTCACTGTTACTTGTAGCACAAAATACTGCTCATTTGAAGTTAACATGTCTGAATTTGTACTGAAAGGGAGAGGAGCAGAAGGAGCAGTGCTCACAGTTGGAATCAGCTGAGAAGCTGTTTAAGAAACTACAACCCCTCAGCTGCAGCTAGTTGCTGCCTGCATTCTGATACTGGTGCCTCGGTACAGCAGCATGAATTGGTTTTAACAGATGCTCACACCTCAAGCGTGAGAGAGTGTTTGGCATGCTTGCAGGCATACTGTGAATAAGCTGGAGATCACGACCTCAGCTGCCTGCCTGTGCAGGCATAGCTCCAGATTCTCCATATCACAGCACTCTATAGCATGCGGTGCTCCTCACAACTGAACTGTCTTGTAACTCACGCATGTTCTTCCTGGATGTTGTGGCTTCAACTCCCAGCCTTGTTTCCTAGGAGAAAAGCAAGAGGAGGATAGAAGATATTGTGACAAAATTGGAAAAGTCTGGAGAGGAAACACGTCAATAAACAAACTCATCCTCCGAGACACTACCTGTGCTATGAACAACTTTCCTAGGAGAAAGGGAGAAGATCTTATCAATGGCCAGTAATTAGTTTGTATGGCAGAAGGACCAAAAAGGAACACTGTAGTTTTTTTGATTTGCTCTTTTTGTGCTTTAGCATTGAACAAGGAGTCACATGAGTTGTCTTCTGTCAGTTTGTGAAATCTAAACAAAACCCCCCATTTCAAACCCAAGTAATAACATACAGACAATCTGCCAGACTCCTGCTTCTGAGCAGATATATGTGACTTTAAGACACAAATTAGAAGTTAAACATTTGTAATTTTTCATAGTAAATTAAAGAACTATCAGAAGGGTTGAACAAAACAGATAACTTTAAGCTGGGAGTAGTCATTATTAGTGAAAGCGGATAACGGCTACTACAGGTACCAGCAGTATTTTGACATGCAGATTTTTAAAATCTGCATACCACTTTGAAAGCTTCAAAACCACAGTGTAATGAAGACTCTGGTGAGATAATCAACTGGTATACATTGCCAAAATACACTGAGTGATTGACCTGAAGTTTTTCAGTCTTAGCAACAAACTAATACATGCTATGTAAGTGACTGGGAAACGGAGTGCAGAAGCTTGACTCTGAACACTTAGCCCACGGTAGCTTTACCAAAACCTAAAGAGCTTTTTGTTAGTGCCAAACTGGCACAAGTAACTGTCTAAATGGAACAGAAAAAGCATGAAAGTGAAAGGAGGAAAAAAAAAATGAAAAATATCTGTGGAAAAGAAGCTGGGCAGGCAGAGGACAAAAGAGAAAAACAGAATCATAGAATCATTTAGGTTGGAAAAGACCTTTAAGATCTTCGAGTCCAACCATAAAGCTAACATTGCCAAGTCCCACTAAACCACGTCCCTAAGCACCACACCTACACTTCTTTTAAATACTTCCAGTGGTGGTGACTCAACCACTTCCCTGAGCAACTTGTTCCAAGGCTTGATGACCCTTACAGTGAAGAATTTTTTCCTAATAACCAATCTAAGCCTCCCATGAAATAAAATATAGATCAAGACCTGTATCCTCTATGGAGAAAAATATAATTGAAAAATCCTTCAAATTACATTATATTCAGTAACTATCCCAAGAAAAATAAAGAGAAGAAGATACTAAAACAAGGAAAAAAACCCAAATCAGTAACTCAGCAGACAGGGTTTTGGATGTGTACAGCATAAATGTAATGCAGAAATGTGAAAGTAAATTATTTGTAAAACTCAGGGTAGGACTAGATGCAAAGACAGAATTTAAGAAATTAAATGATAAATAGCTACTAAGGGTACAAGGTTATCAGGTACAGATATTTTATCTGACTTTTGCAACTTCTATTTCTTTTCATATAAGAAGAGCCAAGTTAAAGCTGTATAAAGGCATGGTCTTACAACTATTGTATAAATTTTAAACAGATATGTAGAAAAATATGTGACAAAAATTTAGGTTACCACTGCTTTCAGCTAAACCAAGTGGATTCAAGAACTTAGTAACATTAATCTTATTTGTATGATATCACAAAATGACAAAATGCTTGGAAGGGACCTCTGGAAGTCATCTTGTCCAACCCCTCTGCTCAAGCTGGGCCATCTAGAGCAGATGGCCTAGGACCATGTTCAAATGTCTTTTGAATATCTCCAGGGATAGAGACTCCACAACCATTTTGGTCACCCTATACCAGTGCTTAATCACCAGTGCTCCAGATATGGCCTCACCAGTGCTGAGTGGAGGGCAAAGATCAACTCTCTTGACCTGCTGGCAACACTAACTCTGATGCAGTCCAGAATACCATTAGCCTTCTTTGCTGCAAGGGCATGTTGGTGGCTCTCCTTTTGTGCAAAGCTGTTTTTCACATGATTGGTTCCTGGCATGTACAGATGGCTGTGGTTTTTCCTCCCCAGGTGCAGGACTTTGCACTTGCCCTTGTTGAACTTTGTTGAACTTTGTCAGGTTCCTGTCAACTCATTTCTCCTGCCTGTCAAGGTCTCTCTTGAATGGCAGCATGACCCTCTGGCATATCAGATCCTCCTCCCAGTTTTGTATCATCTGCAAACTTGCTTGTGTATAAGCACAACAAAACAAAAAATATCAGCAATACGTTTTGCAATACTTGTGGCAAAGTATTACTGAAATGTTTTTTAAGAATTGGAATATCTTTCAAATTTGTTGCATGTGAAAGCAGAGAAACTCAGTCACTTCAGTACAAGCCTCTTTGTCTTGAATTAGTAATGTACAAACCGAAAAAAACAAAGTTGGTCCAGGAGCTTGGTGACCATTTAGATGTCAAACAAACAAACTTTGGGCATGTCTTAATGAAGAACCAAAGCCAACTGACTGCCAGATGCCTGAAGTTTATAACGACTTGTTGTCCGTATGAGTTTCAAGGAAAGATACCATCAGTTTCTGCTTGGTAAGGAAATAATTTCTTCACTGCATTTAGGCACAAAGGTGGATATAAAGATGGCTGAGGATGCTGCATAGTATCCATTTTGCAAGGAAGAATTTTGATGATATTTGATAATTTTCAAAACAATGTTAAGAGGAGTAATGTGGATTAGATGTCTGACTGATGGCCATCTGGAGTAAGGACATGCAGACAGTATGTCAGAAGTAACAGTATGTTTCATAGTCTTATAGGTCTTCATAAAACTAAATTCATTACAATACATATATTACAATATCATTAGTATTACAATATATGCACCTGATATGCACCTAATATTTGCTCATGTCCTATGGACTATGCCATGAACTCTAAAGGCTACAGGTTGGCTACACTTGAAGATATTAGGTCAGTTATATATGTGTAGAAGATGTATTAGATTTGTAAATTGTCACAGTGTCTTTTAATGATCTCAAATATGTGTGAATCTTTAGGTGACCGCTGAAGAAAGCTAGAGCATAAGCATAACTAGCATGGTTAGATATTGATACTTTTTTAGCCGTTTGCTGTACTAACCACCTTTTGTGTGTGGAGTTATATGAATGAAGGGGTACATATATGGAAAAGGGGGTACTTTTCTGCTAGCAAATGTACAGCTGGTAACTATCACTTATTGTCACAATCACCACTGGAGCAAAAATACACTTAAGCTGAAAAAGAAAGTTTTGCTCTACTATTCATATTTTGAAGAGCTCAATAGTTTCCTTAAAGGCAGATATTCCTACTCCTCAAGTAGAAAGTGACCATAAGCTAATAACAAGCACTCTTTAAATGCCGCTGCTGTTAGCCTAAAATGCTGTCACTGCACATTATGGTTTATATTAATTTAGGTTTTTTTTAAAAAGTATATGTACAAAGAGGCTTTCCCCACCTCAAAATTGTGCTACATACAAAGTATAGAAACTGCACAGGAAAGTGAGCTTTTAGTCAGAGAGAAACACACAAATAAATGTCAGCCAACTCAGGTTGTGCGCTAATTTCAAATCTCCAGGGCTAAGAAGAATCTGGTTACAATTTGTTCAGGATGCAGTCTGACAGTGACAAACAAGGTGGTAAAAAGGCTGTAGACCAGTTGGACACACCCAGACGTCTTTTTTAATATCTCCAGAAACAGAGACTCCACAACCCTATACCAGTGCTTAATCACCAGTGCTCCAGATACGGCCTCACTAGTGCAGAGTTTCTCTGCTAGCCTATGCTTTTCAGTAGATTACTTTTTGTTCACTTCATGGGAGATAAACATTGGTCTAAATACTCTCATAAAAATCAATGAAGGTTTGATATTGCAAACCATGTCTTTTCAGGCAGCTGGACCTAGTATAATGGCAATGAATTTATGCAATTTACTTTGTCAATTTGATGATTGTATTTTTTCTTATGGAAAGGAGAGTATTTAATTTGCTATTCCAGTGTTATGCTGAACAGTAGAAACTGCAGATGATATCAACCTGATGCAAGGAGAAAAGCAGAGTTATTCTTGAAGGTAGTGAGCTTGCTTCGTATGTTTGCCATATGCTGTTGCTACTCTCAGTTTCATTTTTTACTTGTGCAATAAACTTTTTAGAAATGTGTTTACCCTTTCCACTCAGCTACGCAAGAAAAACAGAATTCAGCTATGGCACTACATCACAATGACATCACCAGTCTAACAGTAAAGCTGAGCTGGCTGTTAAAATCTTTAATGCTACTGAAGGAAGTTCCAAAAGGGAAGCAAAATGTATGATCAGTCATGCCTGAATTAAAAAAGACTTAGTGTGTCATGTCATAATGCTTGATGATAAGATGTGGCACATGGTCCCAAAATTATCACTATCAGCAATGATCAAAGAAAAAAATCAAGAAAAATGAATCACTCAAGAGTCAAAGCCTGTAACAACTAACAAACTAAGCCTCTGAAAACTAAAAACTTGATAGTTTGATATCAGACTAATTCTGTATGTTGAGTAATAGCAAATCGTATGTAACAGGCACACCTACATTCAAACGTCATGGAGGATGAATATTCAAGAATACTCTTTCAATATTCAAGCCCAGACTGGAGAGGGTCCAAAGGAGGGCCACAAAGATCATCAAAGGGGTGGAGAACCTGATCTACAAGGAAAGACTGAAGCAGTTAGGCCTCTTTTCTCTGGAGAAGGCTCAGAAGGGACCCTCTTCAAAATATTCCAGTGCTTAAGGGGTATCTATAAAGAGAACAGAAGCTCTCTCTTCGCAAGAAGCCACATAGAGAAAATAAGGGGCAATGGGTTCAAGTTTCACCAAGAGAGGTTTCAGCCTGATATAAGAAAGACATTTTTTACAGTAAGAACAATTATTCAATGGAACAACCTTCTTAGGGACATAGGGCGCAATCACTGAAGGTTTTCAAGATGCGATTGGACAGGTTGCTAAATAATCTCACCCAGGCTCTCTTTCCCATGAAAGGTTGGACCACATCATCTCTTGAGGTGCCTTCCAACCTGGACTGTTCTATTAATTTATGATTATATGATAATATTTCAAATGCCATGCATAGGCCTATGTACATAGGAAATCTCTTTTGTTACAAGAAACACGTCCAGTAGTTTGGAAACATAAGTTGTCTACAGGGTAAAAATAAGACACTACACACTGTAAGGAATAAAAGTACAACCCTTTTAAAGGAAAAAGGAAAATGAATTTGTTTCCAAGCCAGTTAAGATATATCTGATAACATGAAAACAAAAACTAAGTGTAATGATCGAATCCAAAGTATATTTGAAAGTTATGATGATCATTATTAATTTTGCTATCTTGAGTAAATATGACAGAAGGCAAGTGAAGAGTATTAGTTTTACAGTGGAGGTAAATATCAGGTCTGGAATGCAAAGCAGGTTCCCAGATTACTAGCTAGAGAATGGTATTCCAGGACAGGGGAATGAAAGCTTCAGTGTTGCATTGCCTGTTCTTGCAACTGCTTTTAATGCTCAAACATTGAGAAATTAATCTTTTTGTAGCAGGTCATGGCTCAATCACCATTTGGAATTTTTGCTTTCTCTTGAAAAACTAAATTAGTAGTCTAGTTTACTTTATTCAATAACAAATGACAACTGTACATCCAATAATCGCACCATTATTTACTCTACAATTGCACTAGGCAAGAGAGAGGAATGCTACGTGGGGGAAACTTAATCAAAACAAAAACATGACTTTGCAGAATATAATTTAGTACTGACTGTTTTCCAAGTATCAGGTAAATCATGTTAACTTCTGTCTTGAGGTTTCTGATCTTTCTACCAGAACCTTCTAGAGGAGATAACATTGCATAACATTTCTTCTCTTCACCTACATAACTTATTTAATAAACAGTTTTAAAATAAGGAATGAGTTTCAGCATGCCTATTGTCTACTACTTGTAAAATGACTCAAGACATAAAGTTGACAGTATATCCAGGCAAGCAACAGTTGCTTGCTAATAGCTTTCGTCTATATGTTTTAAACCGCTGAGAAAGACACAAGCCTGAGGGCCCTATAAGCAAAGCTTTATTATTATTACTATTATTATTATTAAGTAAAATATTGTATGTCTTTATATTGGCAAGCTATCCTAGCTTGCTGCAATTCACCCCAAAACACAGCAAAAAGTCTACATTTTCACCAACGTCTGACACTATGAATAGCTCTTGTGCTAGTTCTTCATATAGGGGGGAATTTTACCCACAGATGATGACTTTAAGTGCATAAGAGTTCGTAACAGTTGAAAAACATCTAAGACAGAAAATGGTTTGTGTTTCCTTGTAGGGAGAATTCTGTCATTGTTCCAGGTGATGCTCCAAATGCTCTCTCCTGGTTTCTTCTAAAGCTGCATCTTTGATCTCTTTGGACTCCAGTTAGGGACTATGTCTGGCTAACAGTATATTTGAATGCTCTTCCCATTGCAAAGCAGTATTTCATACTTAGCAACTTAGGTACAGAGCTATTCTTCCAATTGCTTTCTGCTGTGTGAGGGTCGGGCAGACATCAATCTTAGTGATAAGCATAAACTACTTCATGACAGAAACTGTATCATTTAGCTAAATTTGTTCTACAAGGAGTTGATTGTAGACTTAACATTTCATAATGGCTGAGTCACAACTGCATTAATGGCAGTCACCACTAAGACAATTTCAGTCCATGTTCCTTGCCATTTTTCACTTCCTGCATAACATTTTTCTGAAGACAATGCTGGCAGCTGGTGGTACGTCCTAGTGACCAGCACCAATAACACAATAGGGAATACTCTGTATTAGAATATCAATTCTTTGTTTTTCCTTAAAACCATAACTTGTGCATCATGCTGGAAACTATTCAGAATTTTAATCCCACATGTATTATAACTCTCTTCAAAAAAAACCTGCATATCAGTTTTAACATGCTGAATACTCCACGTGGAAATTCAAACTTAGAATTGGCCAGGAATCAGAATTTTCTGAGAGGAGCTTTTAGTGGACAACTGTCTTTAAATTTCAAGATCATACTCTGTTTATTATACCAAATCTACTCTTCAAAGTTTATCATGGAATGGTAGCTAGCCATCCACCTTTGTATGCCTGCTATTTTTATCCAGGTAATTCTTACTTATCTTCATCAATCAATCACAGTGGAACTGTGGCCTTATGTCCTTTAGTATATTTGGACTCTAGTGCATATGGCTACAGTACCATGAATCTGTGTAGTAAGACTAAGAACATGGATTAGTCAATTTTGATGTCTACTGTTCTGAAAAATGCAGGTAGATCATTTCCAAAGAATACTCCTTTCTCTAGGAAAGTCAGGAAGCATTCTTTTAACCAGGCGGCATTATTCAGCTGGAAGGTAAACATGGAAATCGTTTCCTGAACTGTTGGCTCAGTATTAGAGGTGCAGTCAAAGGTAATGAGGGTCACTGTGCTGAAAGGCAAACTCTCAGATCAATAAAGTTTCTTCCTCTGGGTTTAATCAATAAAAATTACACATTCTTCCTACAAATGGTGAACAAGCTTAGTCTGCTTTCATGGAAAGTATCAAAGTTTTATCAGAGTTCAAGATTAATCACAGCCTGCAAACTGGGGTGATTCCACTGTGGCTTTATTTGTTGGCTGAAGACAGGTTCACCACTTACTGAATCACACTCCAGGCGATCAGTGTGGTGGGTTGACCCTGTTTGGATGCCAGGTGCCCACCAAAGCCACTCTATCACTCCCCCTCCTCAGCTCGACAGGGGGTAGAAAATATAATGAAAGGCTCATGGGTTGACATAAGGACAGGGAGAGATCACTCACCAATTACCGTCACAGGCAAAACAGACTCAACTTGGGGAAAATTAATTTATTACCAATCAAATCAGAGTAGGATAATGAGAAATAAAAAACAAATCTTAAAAATACTTTCCCCGCACCCCTCCCTTCTTCCCCGGATTAACTTTTCTCCTGGGTCCTCTACCTCCTCCCCCTGAGCAGAACAAGGAGATGGGGAATGGGGGTTGCAAGCCAATTCACACATTGTTTTTGCCACTCCTTCCTCCTCAGGTGGAGGGCTCCTCAAACTCTTCTCCCTCTCCAGCCTGGGTCGCTTCCGTGGATGCAGCCCTTCAGGAACAAACTCGTCCAGCGTGGGGCCCCCAAGGGGTCATAGCCTCCTTTAGTCACATCTATCTGCTCCAACATGGGGTCCTCCACGGGCTGCAGGGGCACAGCCGGCCTCACCGTGGGCTGCACCAGGGGCTGCAGGAACCTCTGCTCCGGTGCCTGGAGCTCCTCCTGCCCCTCCTCTGCACTGGCCTTGGGGTCTGCAGGGTGGTTGCTCTCACATATTCTCACTTCTCTCTCCAGCTGCTGCTGAGTAGGTTTTTTTTCCCCTTCTTAAACATGTTACCCCAGAGGCACTACCACCTTTGCTGATGGGCTCAGCCTTGGCCAGTGGTGGGTCCATCTTGGAGCTGGATGGCATTGGCTCTGTTGGACATGGGGGAAGCTTCTCGACGCTTCTCATGGAAGTCACCCCTCTTGCTCTCTGGCTATCAAACCTTGCAAATCAAACCCAATACAGTTAGACTACACTTGCCTGATGGCTACAGAAACAAAAACATCTGTTTAGTGTAAACTTTGTAGACAATTACTTTGCCCTATTGATGACTTCTTATATGCTGCTTTGGTTTTGTGAATCATGAAAGCATCCAAACATCAAACACCTGCAGTATTATCTCACAGGGGGAAGAAACATCTGAGCACTTCATATCTAAAAAGCCAATACAGTTCTGGTGAATAATTACATTTCAAAGAGAAATTCTGAAGCACAGGCCAGAAACACTTGATCCTTTTGCTTCCTTGTTAGATAGTATATAGTTAAACACCTTGCAGCAACAGGAGATGTTGACCTTTAAACAATTTTTTTGTTTGTCACTTGGTTATAAGTCTAAATTTTGGTATACTTGCTATTTGTTTCCATTTTAAAATTATATATTTTCATTTGATGTTCATACATTTGGTAATTGCTGCTTATTTGGGCTACACAAAAATGAAGCAATAATGCATAAATGAGTGTAAATTCACATGGGATAATCATGCCTCTTCAATATTGCAAAATTTGAGCTACACCTAAATTGCTCCCATCCTTTATAGGGTCTGAATAATCATCTCATGACATTTAAATGATATTGCTATTATAAAATATGTGCCATGTGGGATAATTGGTACATGTTTCATCAAAGTTTTCAGTTTGATGAAGAGAAAGCTGAGCCTTTCAATATTGTGCCAGGGAAAATAATAGGTAACTTTAACACCATTTTTTACATCTGTTTTTTATGTCATGCTTTCTGGCCCCATTATTATTTTTTAATGTACTACATCCAGATATATGTTGATGAGTAACAGCTTCCAAAATATCAGGAACATCACACCAACTCAATCATTTTCTTCCTCTGACAAAAAAAAACCCTGCATCCAAAAAACAAAACAAAAACAAACAAACAAACAAAAAAAAAAAAAAAAAAAAACAAACCAAAAAAAAAAAACCCACACACCAAAACCCCAAATAAAACCACACCACCAAAAACCAACCAGATAAGACCTAAATTCTGAATTGAAATGACACTCACATGTATGTCTGCTTGTATTTGAGCACCTTCTGCCCCAGGATACCTCAAATCCATCAGTGTCTCTGTGTACTTTAGGATGGCTAGTTGCTCAAGATCAGAAATGTTCCACTGATTAGGTGGGACCCCACGTCTCTGTGGAGAAAGAACAAGGAGACCTCAGCATCTCTAAAGATACCTTATTTGTTAAATGTATCCATGACAATTTGTTATACACAGGCTTTTGGGCCCTGAGTATAGCAGTCATCACCACTTTCACAGCTGGAAAAGAAAGCTGTGTTCTTCTGATTTTCTATAATAATCCAGGTAGAGACCTCAGGTAGGAAACCTGTCTCTCTGTCATCTTCATGTGGGAGGGTAAAGAAGGAATTGACCTCCGAATCTCTCAGTCTTTGCACTGTTTTGAACACCAGCCTCTGGGCTGGACTACTCCCATTAAGGTGAGGCACTCAAGGGAAAGGCATAGACGAATCACGTGATTCAGTGAAAAATGAGGAAATATTTCTGACCCTCTGCCCTTAATCTGGGTAGTCCCCAGGCACTGGATTTCTGTGATTTGGTGCACATTGTCACTGCTATTTACTCAAGATCTTGTTACAAGACTGCAAGATTTTGCCTAGAACAGGAACCAGCATCTCTGTTACTCTTTTCACAAGGCTACAGTGTCAGATGCTTTCCTACTTCTCTTGTGCTTATTGCACTGTCACCTTCTTCTACACAAAGTGTAGAGAGACACTCCGCAGAGAGTGCAATTGGCCTCACCTTGCTCTGCTTCCTTCCAATGTTGAAGTTTCATTAACCTTCATGTATATTGGTCAAATGTTAACTCAGTTTTCAAAGTTATGTTTGAGGGAATTATGTTTAGTTTAAGCAGAATGAACCTCTTATTCATATATGAGAGAGCAGAGAGAAAAAAATCAAAAGGGTTATAAATTCATACCTAAATGAGGAGCATGAAAAGAAAGCATTTCCAGATTGACATTAACCTTGAATTAACAGAATCTTGCCTTGAAGATTTTATCTGGGAATATGCTGTGTCCTCTTCTGGGTTCAGTGACAAGAGGTTCTCCAAGCTAAATACTGAATTTTAGCATCTAGACATCCCCAAATAAGTTATCTGAAACATGTCCAATTTATTGTCTCAAGAAAAAAAGTCATCTCTGCATGGAAACTTACAGGCAATTTGATGCCAAAGTTCACATTACTGTAATTACATGCTGCCATTAACAAAGTTCACATTTTCTCATATCCAAAATGTAGCCACATTTTAAAATATGATCATGTTTTCCTGTTACAAATACATGAAGTGAAGCAATAACGTTTTGCTCCCAAATACCCATGTTTACAGCAAGATTGCATAAACTATAATAGTAAAGGGCAATATGATACCTCACTACACCAAGCCATTTCGGGGAGATACTGTATTTTGTCAGGTATCCTATTGTCATAGAATCATAGAATATCTCTAATCACAGAATCATAAAATAATTTGCATTGGAAGGGATCTTTACAGACCATCTAGTCCAACCCCCTGCACTGATCAGGGACATCTTCAACCAGATCAGGTTTCTCAGAGCCCCGTCCAGCCTGACCTTGAATGTTACCGGGGATGAGGCATCTACCACTTCTCTGGGCAACCTGGCCCAGTGCTTCACCACCCTCATCATAAAAAATTTCTTCCTTGTGCCTAGTCTAAATCTACCCTCCATTAGTTTAAGACAATTACTCCTTGTTGTATCACAACAGGCCCTGCTAAAGAGTCTGTCCCCATCTCTCTCATAAGCCCCTTTAAGTGCTGAAAGGACCTGAACACTGAAATCTGCAGAGCAATGCTGTGCAGTTCGCTTCATTCTCAACTCCCAGGCATCTCTGCTAGCTACTGGAGAGAAGGGATGGCCCCCTTTATAATCCTACCCTGCTTCTGTGTTTTATCACCCAGCAAGTGCTAGAAGGAGTTTTGATAGGAGAACTAACAGTCCTTTTTACATGAAGTCTATGAATCTTTTTCTCCCCACTGAAACCACACTGACTAGTGATAAACCCAGATATAATCCAGCCATCAATTTTCACATTCCCTTTCTCCCTCTCTCCAGGCAAGGCTACACATTTCTGTTGGTATATGCCTTTGATGTTATGATTTCATTTTTCATCACCCTTAGTAGCTTTGACTAATTCAGTTAAGGACCATTGTCCCAGGAAAAAGAAATACTGTTACATAAAATGTTATGGTTTCTTCCTGAATAAAGCTAATAAATCCACACTGATGTTCAATAGAAGCCTAGGTCTTTAAACAGGCTAATTCCAAATTCACCCCATAGATCTATTTTCAGATGAAGAGTTCAGGTTTGAAATGAAATGAGAACTGCAGAGAAATTATAGGAATATGAGACTCAGCTGAAGTCAGCTAAATCTGTTTACTTCTGTTTGCCTATGTGTTTCTGGCTTTATTTTTGGCGTCCACTGGCTTTCTTTCTGATAGTGTAAAAAGAAGTCAAAAACTGGACAGTCAATGGGAAATGGATTTATAGACAAATCTGGTAAACTCTCATTATTTTATGCCTTAATCTCAAGGAGGATCACTTGTCACTTTCACTAGTAGTATTTCACCTAACTTCCTAACCAGAAGCTAGGACACTGTATTATAAAAAGTCATCCTATTGTCCATTTTCTCACAGCTAAACAGGGCCATAGAAGGGCAAAAAAGAACCTACACTAAAAGTACCATTCTCCTTCTTCATTTAACTACTGATGCAGAAAGATTAATAAGGGATTAACAGCCACAGATATACGTAGGTAGGATTAAAAATGGAGAAAAGCCAGTGCATTTTAATGATGTATTAGTGTTTTAATGCTCTAGAATTTTAAATAGTGCAAACATACACAACAGTGTTCTTACACTTATCTTTTGAGAGGATTTACTCCTCTCCTCTCCTCTCCCCCCGTCCCTCCTCCCTTCCTCGCGCTTGTCTGTCAACTAGAACCCCCCGGGAACCTCCCCCTGCCCCTCACATACTAGACAGACCACCTTCAGCATGAAGCCCCCTCCTCTCCTCTCCTCTCCTCTCCTCTCCTCTCCTCTCCTCCTCTAGCGTAGCCCAAACCAACCCACCCTACCACATACTACCTACCCTACCCTATCCCACCCTCTCAATTCTCCTCCTTACTAAGCATCTATCTGGAATCCCAGTACTGCAATTTGTGATCTGTTTTTCTTCTCCTCCTCTGTTAGAAGACTTGATAGTTGTACTCTTTGGCACTCATAGGATTACTTTTTCTTTTTTTGCTGTTGGCTTTGTAAAAAAGTTTCACACACAGAGCTGTTGGTTTTTTTTTTTTGTTTGTTTGTTTGTTTTTTTTTTTTTTTTTTTTTTTATGCTAGCACAGGAAAGGCAAAGAGCTTTGCTCTGGGAGCAAAGGGTGGTTTTATTTGCAGTGATCCTTAACTTCCCTGGAAGCTTGTTATACAGCAGTGGCTTTGAGGAAAACCTTCACAGACAAACTTTAGCACTCTAGCAGAATGTTTCACTGTGCTTGAGAAGTGAGGCTGTCACTTTAGTTCTCCATACATGGCATAGGAACTCATAATATCATGTTTCCAAAGATTTTGTTTCAGGAAATAATTTGGGAGCTATTGTGATATATCCTCAAGATGTTTATGTAATAGGCTCCACTGTTACTGATCTTGACTTTCTTCTCAGAAAGGTATACTGTAAATATAAATCATGAATATGTGTTGTGGAGAACTAATGGGTCCCACACGGAGATATTAAACTATTGCTACATGACTTTTATCTCTGTTCCTAAATCAGACAGGTTAGTTGCTGGCTTCTTCCTTTTAATCCTATTGACAATCCTTCTCACAGATTACCTTCTCACTTCTCCTGATCCTCCAGGATTTTTTACACATTTCCTTCTTTTAATTCTCTTGACAAATGAGTATGCCATTCAAATTGTATTGTCAGTAACCAAAATATTCAGACCTATAGGTGTTCCAAATATGGTTACATACTCAGTATTTCAGTTTGAAAGATTATAGCAAATAAGGAAAAACAAAAAAAATTCTCATTTTTAAAAGTCCTGTAGAAACACTACAGAAAGGATTATATATCAACATCCATCCTCTATATTCTAAGGAAAAAAGCTCAGAAAACCAGAATATCCTTAATGTCTAATTTTAACTAAGGTACAAAATTGAATGAAATGTAATTGGAAAGTGTTAGCGGTTTACTTTAAATGTAAGCCATAATTTCATCTTGAATTTACAAAGGAAAAATGAACGGCAGCACTCAAAATCATTAGTACATCAGTGCTTGATTTTGTCTGGGTGATGATAGCATCTGCTATCAGTATCAATAACAGGTTAGTGACTGTGGTGTAAAGTTGTTGTGACATAACCTTTCTTGGATCTGTTTCCTCAGTGCACAAATTCCAGAACAGGGTAGCATTGGTTGAAAATGATATGCTGCCTGAGAGATGAATCCAGTGCTTTTCTAGGGGCAGGTTCTGAAGCTTAACTTCCAGGATAAAGCTGCTTCTGTCTGCAAGAAATCTCTTAAATAGAGTACTGATCTTACTGGGTGAATGCCAGAGAAGTAAATGAAACCTATAAATATAGCCACGGTAGAGCACATCTGGGCTCCCAAACATCAAAGATGGCATACAACTCATATACGATCTGTTTGATGTAATAACTTCTAATTAGGTACTGTATTTTTTTTCACTGTCAGGTTTCATGAATTTCTGTACAATATCGGGGCTGGGAAAATTCAGACATCGTCTGCCAAATTTCTTCTGGATGTGCCCACTGCATTAAATTAGCAAGCTTTCATAAGAACATACTAAAATTACTTTTTTGCTAATACATTTTTAGTGTCTTGCTGCATCAGTAGCTTTCATATCTAATGCTAATGAGAGATGATGAATAATTGCTAATACGACTGCCAATTGAAGTCAGCTTGGCAATTTCATTGGTAAAATTAACATTAATAGTGTGATGAATTATGGCTAGTATAATATAAAGGATTTCCTATCAGGACTGCATGCTACTGTTAGTCTTTTCCAGTGTTATGGCTAAAAGATAGCTCGAGTAAGATTTCCATACTCCTCTGCTCCCACTTCTGCAAAGCCAAATTCTGACAAGATTCACATGGTGTGCAGTATTATCCAATTTGATTCAGGAGTGGAGTAGAATTGGAACTGGGGCAGAACAGTTTATTTACATACTGTATATTCTGCATTCTACATTTCTTGACTCTGAATCAGTATTTTTTCAGTATTTTTCCTGGGTATCTGAATGAACATATGGTTACCTGTGGCATCATGACTGCTGTTCTGCTGTCTGTAGAAGAGATTAAATAGAATTCAGACTCTCACACCCCAAAGACTTCTGGAGTTCAGGGAGGATGTACACTCAGCATTACCCTATGGAACTAATGTCTCAGTGTTTGGACTTCTATGCAATCCGGGCCAACATGTATACAATCATGTTACAGTTTTGTATTTATTTTTCAGATACCTTAAAGCTATAGTGGATATGATGGATAATATTTAAAGTATTTAATCCTGGTTGTTTTGCATAAAGCTAAAAATCATAAATACTTTCAATCCTTTATCCTGAGAGATTTTAACAGGAGAAGAATCTCATGGTGGTGATTATTAAAATAAAAAGCTGCTGATACATTGTTTATGATGAGGCTTTGTATTACAAACACAAATACACGTCTTTTTGTTTGTTTTTCTGGTTTTTTTTTTCTTTTAATTAATTGATTAGATAATAGCTACAAGGCATGAAAAACAAAAACAAGTTTTTCACAGCATGACAATCATCCCTCCATTCCCACTGCTGGGAAAAAGTGCTTGATAACCTTCTGTTTTTTTGAAAACAGAATTCTTTTCTTTAGCTCATGGAATTAAAGAATACACATTATCTGAGGAAGTGGTTGAGTTCCTTGAGCGAGGCTTTTATCTGTACCTTTACCACTGTTGCATATTTTCATTTTACTTCTGGTATCAGGTGTTACTCAGTACACACTAAGTGCCAAGGAGTACTACAGAGGGCTATCTTTTCCCATCTCTGTTAACCACACAGGATTAGGTGACACAAGCTTCAGTGGGAGGTAGCAACCAAGTTCCAGCAGAACTCTTGAAGCAGCTTTCCAGGAAAACTGACTGCCAGCATTACATACCAAAAGGATAGTCCTGAAACTGCCGGTTCTGATGTGGAAGTCCTTGTGCTCTTGCAGCTAAGGCTTTAAAATATACATTGCAATCACTGTTTCTGGTACTGTTGATGCTTTTCATAAAAATATTGCAGTCTTTAAGCAGAAATTGTCTCTAGTTGATCTGTTGAACTGTTTTTTCTGAACTTCTGTGAGAATTCCCAGCTCTAGAGGTGAGAGGTCAGGGTGGTTTGAGGAGGGATACATTTTTGCTAAAGATGTGACAAACATAGTAAGTAGCTGAATGCTAATTCAGGCTATCATCTTTAATTAGGTCATCAAGACTGGAATGAACAGTCTTCACTCTGGAAATGAGCACTCATGATCAAAGAAGAGCTACCTTACTTAAATAATTTAAATGGAGATCAATTTTAATCAAAGTTGATATTGAGTATTGCATCTGAAAATGACTACTTTTTTTCTTAAAATTTTGATGTTGCCACGTAAATGAGCAATTCCCTTGCTCAGAGATATGTGGCATCTGGCTGGCAATATTCCTTTAGGGTTGAAAATTTGAATGAATATCTACTTAAAGCTGACTGCATGACTAACACCCTCCATGCAACTAAGAAATCAGGAATCTGTCTTTCTGCTTTTCCAGCTATGTATTCTATTGATTTTTAAATATCTCCTGGTTCCAAATGTTTTTGATGTTTTCTGACTTACTGAGTATAGCAATTTATATCTTTAGAGAAATTAGAGGAGGAAAAGTTGGTCAAATTACTTGGTTCCGAGATGATAGATATTTATTAGGATAAATTACAACAGTTTAGTATATTTTTTTTAAGTTTCTGTGAAGAAAATGTTTATAACCACATATGTGTCAATATGTAAACCTGGAACAGCTCCTGGATATACATACATGGACTCTTCCAGAGATATTCACTCATAAGCAGATATTTATGTAGCCAAGAGCACACCTGAGATCAGAAAAATAAATGCAAAACTCTTTATCAGGTTAACAATGCAATAAAAATGAGGAAAGATGCAGAAACACATACACACACTCTTTTTATTGGAGTCATTGATAATACTAACCAAAGCCACGGAAAGTTTTCTAATATATAGACTCACATCAGGTCATAGATGTAGGAATAAAGTTGTAAACTTCTGTGGGCCAGGGTGCCTTTTTGTTCTGTTTGTGCATTGGTGGATCCTAATCCATAAATTCGACTTCATGCTGTGACAACAGAACAGAAGAAACCTGAATTTACATGTTTAGTTAGTTGTGGACAACTGTGCTGTTCCCTAGTAGAATTGAGTTCCAAAAGACATTGCCAACACCTTCCTTCATAGCTTTCTGGGTCCTCCTTCTTGCCATTCTTGAAGACCGGGGTGACATTGGCTTTCCTCCAGTCCGCAGGGACTTCTGTTCTCCATGGCCTTTCAAAGATGATGGAGAATGGCTTGGCAATGACATCTGCCAGTTCCCTCAGTACTTGTGGGTGCAGCCCATCAGTGCTGATGGATTTATGTGTGTCCAGTTTGTTTACGTGGTCTCTAACCCAATCCTCCTTGACCAAAGGAAGGCCATCCTTTCTCCAGACTTCCTCTCTTACCTCCAGGATCTGGGACACCTGAGGGCCAGCCTTAGTAGTAAAGCCTGAAGCAAAGAATACATTCAGTAACTGCCTTCTCTGTATCCTTTGTCACCAGGGCACCCACATCATTCAGCAGCAGGCCCACGTTTTCCCCTAGTCTTCCATTTGCTACTGATGTATTTGAAGAAGCCCTTCTTATTGTCCTTGACGTCCCTTGCCAGATTAAATTCCAGGTGGACCTTAACCTTCCTCATTGCATCCCTGCACACCCTGGCAGTGTTCTTGTACTCCTGAATGGCCTGTCCCTTTTTCCACATTCCATAGACTTCCTTCTTCCATTTGAGTTTTGCCAGTAGTTTCTTGTTCATCCATGCAGGTCTCCTGCCTCCCTTATCTGATTTCTTCCTCATGGGGATGCACCACTCTTGAGATTGGAGGAAGCGATACTTGAATATTGCCCAGCTTTCTTGGATCCCCCTTCCTTCTAGAGCCCTTACCCATGGGATTCCTCCAAGAAGGTCCTTGAAGATGCCAAAGTTAGCTCTCCTGAAGTCGAGGGCTGTAATTCTACTTAGTGCCCTGCTTCCTCCACACAGGATCCTAAACTCCACTATCTCTTGGTCAATGCAGCCAAGACTGTCCCCTACCTTCACATTCTCAAACAGACCTTCTTTGTTTGTTAGTATGAGGCCCAGCAGCACACCTCTTCTTGTTGGCTCCTCCACTACCTGTGACAGAAAGTTATCATCAATGCTCTTCAGGAACCTCCTGGATTGTGTGTGCCTAGCTGTGTTGTCCCTCCAACAGAGGTGATTGAACTCCCCCATGAGAATCATGGGGGATGAATAAGAGCCACTCGCAGAAGAGTGGCTTCCATGAAAAGACACAGTTTTCTCATGTCTCAGCTTGTTTTCAGCTCTATCATTTTCAAAATTTAAGAGTTTCTTTGTGAATAAAAGATTCTTTCATTTGACTACTGTTACCATTTCAACATAAGATTTTGGTCATGTCAAACATCCTATAAAAATTAGGAGGTTTCTACCCTCACAGCTAATTATTGCTGCTCCTAAGGAGACTGATCCATTTGTACTAAACAGTGACGGGTTCTCCTCAACTCAATGTTAAATACCCTGTTGCCTGGTCTCTCCCATGCCTTGCTAATACAGGAGGCCAAGGATGAGCTGAAATAATTATTGCTAATGAGTCTTAAGAGATGTAAGTTTGCAGCATGGAGACCCAAATGTTGATTTACTAGGAGTGGAACCTGAGAAATAGTCTGGTCTAGCTTTCAGGTTCCTAAAGTTTGAGAGCAGGAGAAACAATCTATCTTTTAATTTTAGAAAAATGATTTATGCAAAAAAAGGCTTAGCATAAGATTTTTTATGTATAAGTAATTTATATTGGCAAAACCTCGCAATGCTTATCATGTCAAATATATTCACTGTGACCATAACACTGTTTTTCTTGCATACAGAATATTCTTGTTTATAGTGTCTTAACCTTGACAGAGTTTTGCTAGCAACAACTGTTTTAACAATTCCTCATGTCTCAATCATTGCTTAGTAAAACTACAGACAATGAAACTGTTTTGTAATAACCGGCTGCTCAAACACCACCCAGTGAATTAAATCAGCCCTATTTACCACATAACATCATATTCAGTAGCAAACACAAAAAAAACTGTCTATGAGTCCTGAAAATTAAGAATTGCCACCATACTTCAGACATTAACAGTGACAGCAGCATTAATTCATCTTGGGTTTAATACTCAGAGATTGTAATTTCATGCTAATCTAAAATGTTAACCCCACTGAGGAGAAGAAATTATTGTCCATGACTGAAAATTGCAGAGTATTGTCTTAGCTTTATATAGGAAAACTACCAGAATACTGGTAACATTTGAAAATGAGTCCTAAAAAGTGTAATTGAAAGTAAGGAATGCCCTCCTTGAAAGGTAGACACAGGTAAGCAAGGTCCTTCCAAAAACCCCACATTTTTCAACATGCAATAAAAAATACCTTTAGAAAATGAAGTCAGAAGGAAAGCAAAAATGACAAAAAAATAGCACAAGGTTAAAGCTAAGCAAAGTCTGACTTTTCTTATTTGATCTAGACAGTGTGGGCTTTTTCAGGGCTGAGCAGAGGTCCCCCACATAATTTTCACGTAGAGACTAAAGAGCAAAAAGGCAGTCACTGATTTTCTTTTTAGCCCTCTATATTTTGAGAGTGATTGAGACTTAATAAGGACATTTTCTGCTCCTTGTGATAGCCATGAGCCTTCACACACATTCTTGGTGTATTTAGATGCACAGTAGGAAGGTTCACACATCTGACTACGTACAAAGAATCAATTTACAGCAAAAGGAAACATCAGATATTGGCACTTAAACACCACAGCAGTAGATACCTTGGAAATACCTCAAATAAATTAGAAAGATCTCATGCTTAAAACAGAGGATGGAAAGCATGCAACTTCAGGCATAATGTGCTTTTGATTTTGACTCATACTTGAGTAAATTTTATGCATATATTAGACCGAGACTGAAAAATATACTGCTCCTTTACTGTAACATTTGTGTATTTAAAGAGCGGATCCATAATCACCAAATAGAAAATTTGCCTAATAAACTGTAAGATTTTTTACAGAAATGCTAATGTGAAGGGGTTTTTTATTCCAGAATTATGAAAAATCCTGGGGTTCCCCCACCCCCCCCTTTTTTTTTCCCTATGTTTTGCTGTCTGCAACATAAAAAATGCCTACATCTTCCCTGGGTTTTATATTTCATAAACTTTTGCTCTCTGTATCTTCTCAATGCTTCCTCTCTACTTTGAAATCATAGAAAAATCATTCTATGAAATTAAATTTTTTATAAATTCTTCAATAGCTTACAAAAAAGACTGTGGATGTTTTCTTACCATAATTATGTACTATAATACTCTCTTGTTGTACAGGCCAAAAATCAAGTCACAAAGGTGTTTAATAATTTGAAATTAATGGCCACTAATAGGTCAAACATACCCTGACAAAAACAAGGACCAGTACAATTTTCTGTAAAGTTGACATTAATTTTTTGTTCTGATGCTAAAGCTGAATTTCTCTCGAAGCTTGCTACAAAATTAATTCTTTATAAAATAAAATGATCTGTTTAGTGTACTTTCTCTGAAGCCTGGAAATGTGCTTTCTCTTTTCTAGGAGCACTTCAGGAATATAATATATAGAACTGCACTGGGGAGTACACAGCAAAAGTTTATACAGCAGACTTATCCTTTTATGTGATCCCACTAAAAGCACAGAATATGGCTCACCAAATATCCCTGAAATTGCCTGGGTATGAGTAAAATATCTTTTCACTGCAGGATAAAGTGTTCCATTTAAAGTGCAAGGCTCTAGGGTAATATTGACAAAGTGAAGTTAAATTATGAACTAATACCTCTCTCTAGAGGACTGGAAAGATATACCAGTAATCCTAAGAACAGTACCTGCTTCCTCTCATGGCAGAAATACTGCATATCAGAGAATTCATTATTTTTAGATAACAAGCTCTGTAAATGCATTTTATAAAAAGTAAACCATAAAACACCAGGAATAAGAGCACAGATCTGAGAAACAAACTGGTTTCCCAGATGCCTTTCCTTGTGCTGTGGAGAGCATAAAGTGGGTATAAGTCTTTGCTGGGAATGCCCTCTCTCTGGCAGGGCGCTCTGGCTGACTGAGAGCTGGAGCAACCTGCAAATTAGGAGGACTACCCGCATGAAGAGAGGGGGACATCTGTGGCTGCAGTGCCCTCAGCTGTGATTACTTTCCTCTTTCCAGAGTAGACAGTAGCTAAAGTGCCCTCTTTTTTGAGGTAAGAAGTCTCAGAACAAAGGAGCAAAATGGCTGAAAGAATGCCAATGTATTCTTCACTAGAAAGGGAGAATCAGCTGTAATATTTTGAAAAATATGTTGCATTTAATTCTTATTAATTTGTATTGAGAGTAATTTATCTTCCTCATGCAGGCACCCACTCATCTCTGCATGAAGACCCAATGATCATTGGTTGAATTAAGCCTATATAGGGTTAAAGATCAGAGGGTGTATATCTGTTGGATCCAACTTTCCAACTATGCAAAAAAAGGGCCCTTTGTTTTGAAATTTAACTAATACCATAAAAGCAAGGGAAAATTACAGACACTGGGTAAACAACAGAAATATTTGATGAAAGATGAAACTGGAGTGATAAGTTGGTTAAAAATACATAATAAATACACCTGTTAAAGTAAGCTGTACATCTTATCATGCCCCAGATGTCACAATAGCCAAACACGGCTCTGATTTCTTGCTTTGTATTTCTCATAATACAAATTTGTGATTTATATCTCTTATATACAGAAGTGGTCTTGTAATAGTCTACTGCTTGGGGGCAGTCTTTTAGAGGAACAGATGACAGGTTTTTATCACTCACTGATTACCTCTAAATCTGCCAAGTGGTCATCTGCCACTTTTGAATATTGCTGTTTTGAATTACATGCATTGGAACTGGTATTTCTTTTCAAAGCATCATGGAATTCGGTGCCGAAGAAATGCCACAGTGGAGTTAGAGTCTGTACATGTGATACCTTTCTTTAATACCACACTGGATTCACCTCCATGTGCTGGACATCTAAGAGCTGGTAGACTTTTTCTCTCATCAATGTATCATGAATATTAAAACGTAATAATTTTAAGATAGGTGCAACATCCATTCTAATCAAAGCTTTCAGCCAGGCACTACCATTGGCCTGAACCTGGAAGTAAGCTCAGCTGGGTAGACCTTGTTTTCTTGAGTGGTATAAACTACCTTCTGCCTTCACAAGGTGAACATGTATCCAGATGGTCTTTGCAGAGTGTGTGATATGCTCTAAAATCAAATGCCAGGTAACGAGCACCTGATCATGCCTTTAGACAGGACTTTTGAATTTATTTTTACAGAATTTATTTTATCTTGTTTTGTCCTCTGAAATCTGTTGAGATGGGGCAATTTATTATATACGCTTTTTAAAGTAAATAAAATAAACCTGTAATAAAGAGTCTGCATTGTTGTTAGTTGCAATAACGGAATGAAGAATGGTCAAGCTGAAAGCCAATTCCTTAGTAAAACCACCTTTTTACCATCTCTATATGTGATTAAATTAACATGTTTCTCAGACCTACCTTACCTAGTAAGAAAACATTTTTTTCTTTAGTCCATCCTCCTGTAAAGCTGGCTACTGGTGTAGTTCAGCATTGCTCTTTTGCTGATCCTCAGTTTCTCAAGTAGTGGATTTTGAACTGTTAATCATGGGGTATGGTCACATGAAATTATGTATTTTGTACCTACCTTTTCACCTCTTTAGCATTGTTAGTATTTATTTTTCCCTAGTTCCCATGTCAAATGAAAAGGTAGTGGTAATTGTCCCATGGAATGGAGATGGTCCAAAGAAAAATTCATGGAATCATAGAAACATGGAATCAGTCAATCCCTTGGTTGGAAAGGACCTTTAAGATCATCAAGTCTAACCATGTCTAACCACTACTAAACCTTAGAATCATAGAATCATAAAATGTTTTGG
>KL280389.1:0-18485 GCA_000699545.1 Podiceps cristatus | reverse complement strand
GCTTCAGCATTTTCACAGTAATGTGTGCCAGAGTCATCTGTGTTTGAACTATTTTATCTGCAATAAATGCATTCACTTCAGAGTTTGGACAAGACGTACGCAGACATGAAATATTAACTTGGTAAAACAAGCAGCCTTTAAGACATAATTTAACACTGTCTGGATCTGATAAAACATACTATAAATTAAAATATTTCTAGTAGGAAATGAAAGTATGACTGATTTCCAGACAGCTTCTCACCAGAGGTACCAGAGTCCAGAACTGTAAATCTCCCTCTTAATCCAGTGCTGGTCCCCTCCCATGGATGAGCAGCCATAGAATGGGTGAATAGCGGACCACATTCTGTATGCCAGCGTAGCTCTATGAGGACTGTGTTGTGCTGCAATCAGCACGAGTTTGCAATTTTTTTTAAAAAAAAATACATTTCGGGCCTCTTGCCACCTGTCTGCTAGGACAGAGATAGGAGCCTCAGTGATCTCATCCTTGTCTGCTCCCCATCCAGTGACATGCTAAACAGGAAATTTTTCTATTCCAAACTCCCGAAATCCTAAATTAAAATTGCTTTAGACAGACTTTCTAGGTGTGATTATTATTTTTAATCATACTAATTACTAAAACTATTGGGTTTGCATCTTCCTTTGTTTTTCGAAAGTATTTTGGATGTCATTGCAAGTTTTCATAATGAGTAGGTCTCTGTACTGGTGTATCGAACTAAGGTCTTCCTGAACAGATCAAAGGAAAAATATCTGTAAGCATGACATACAACATATATTACTGGTTGGCTCAGTTAAACTGTTATTTAGAGATTTTTTTAGTTTTCTTCTCTCTGTTTACTAGATACAATGCATCCAGAAGAAGAATTTTTGGGTCTTGAATTACCAGCAGCCCTGCATCAGTTGAGGACTGTTACAACTAAGTTCTCCACAGCTACTCCTAGCTGTCCAGAAGGATGACTGAATAAGCTGGAAAACCACTCCGGTATAAACATATTCAAGTTAAAAAAATACTAAAGGAACTACAGATAAAATTGAATGTAATTCAGAAAAAAAAAAAAAAAAAAAAAAAAGCCACTCACTCTTACCTCTGGGGAAAGCCAAGAGTAGTGTTTGTAAGTCAAACAATTTTCAGCCAGCGCTGTACACAGACTTTTACACATTGAGAGGGGGCAGCCAGCAATGAACGTTACCAGGAATTAACAGTACTTTGGTCCTTTATCGCCCCAAACTACTCTTGGGAGTCTGTTGCTACCTTTAACTCCACTATTTAGTGGCTGTTGGCAAGTAAAGATTTTAGCACACATCTCGTGCAGTCAGGAAGAAGCCACTTCTAACATGGAGTACCGTGAAATACTTCAGCTAGTAAAGTGTCATTATATTACCATTGCTGCAGCACGATGTATATTCTCCAGGGGATGTTGGTCCTACTATAATAGTACATAATAGCAAAGGGTCATAATATATGAATCACAATGTATAAAAATAATATGACATTCTGAGTCATGGTTCTTACAATGTAATAGACATCAATTCAGTGCAAGTTTCCCTGCTGGAGCAACCTTTGACACAATGTTTAATAGAATTATTTTAAAGTTTGTGCTGTAATTTTTCTCATGATTCAAATTACCTTTGCAAAAATTAAAGTTTCTTAATATATTAAACTTAGTGTTTAAACTTAATGCACTTTCTTAATGGACAAACTGGAAGCATTTTTTTATATTTAGAAGTTAGAAAGTCATCATAAAAATAAAAAGGATTCTATAACTACTTCTTTAAGGAAATTCATTCCTTAAAAATGTTTGTATGTGCCTATGGAGTTTAAATGTAAAAAGTAAATACTTTTGTGAAAGAGGGATGAAAATTTGAACTGAGTGAATTCAATAGCAAACTTCTGCTAATTTCAACCGAATTAGAGTACAGTAGTTTGCATGCCTGTTCCAGTAGAGTTGATGATGATAAAGAGAATTTGCATTTTTACAATGCCTTGCAACTTCAGTATGCTGTTTAGCCACTGGGTAATTAATCATGTTGATGCTCCAGTCCATTGAGCTATTATTATCTTGAGGAAACAGAGGACAGATCAGACTTTAGAAATTCCATTTTGTGTTTCTTATATAATTTCAAGGAACCCAAACCTGTGGTAAAATTTCATTACAAGTGCATTTTACAAAATACATGGAAAATCTGTAAAATTCTTCAGTTCAGGAGGTATTTTGGCCTTTTGACAAGAATCAATGATATCACGAGCTAAATACATTCTTCATAATGCTGCTTCATGATAATGTTGGGATAATTCTCCAGTTGTTCTTGGGCAACAACCAACTTCATCCTTATGAGCATATGCCATTTGAGGAGCTATGTGACATATAAGAATTTTTTAAATAAAAGCATCAACATTTCTCTCGTTTTACTTCGGCTTTTAAATAAAATGATTCTTAAACAAATATTGGAAGATGCGTAGCTTTTTTCTAAAGGAATGCAGACATGAAAAAAGTCACAATACCTATGCCATCTTTTTAGCCTAGAAATCTTCCAATATTATATTAACTCCAGAAAATCTAACAGTTGCAAGAAATAGTGTTACTCACAATGCCGATCAGTTATGCAGATGTATCACCGTGTTTTGCTTAGCTGATCCACCAACAGGCATAACCTAACACTGGAAGCACCATGCAAACAAGCGATCAACCAACCTATCTGATCCAGTCAGGTATCAGCTCAGATCATAAGATGCTCTTCAGGTCAAACTTTCTCAGTGCTTTCATATCTACCAAGCTTTTCACTTTGAAAGAATAATCCCCAGTTAGCACTTCTGTGGTGTTTCGTCTGAGCAAAAATGCAGTTTGCCAAGCAATGGAGGTTGAGGTTTATTATTTTATGATATTAGAAACATAAATACTGTCTCTTACCTGAATGGCTTTGACATGTGACGCTGGCTGTTTTGACATTTTTAAGACAGAGGCTTATCCCTGCAAGCAAAATGGGAAAGTGTTACAGGCTCTGACATTCTGATAGCTAAGGGAGATAAGCTAGAACTTAACCCGCGCTGCCTCTTAACAGGCATCCATTTCAACTGCCCAGCTCCTGTTTCCGTCTCAGTTTCAGAGTTGCTTAGTTATTCCCTCCGAATATCAGAAGGAGACAGAACACCTGAGCTTCTCCAATGAATCTTTCATAGCCACAAATGGAGCTCTCTCTTTCACATTAAAAACAATAATGAGCAGAGATAAGGAATCTCTCAAACCTTAACGGCATTGTAAAATGAGTAAGAATTAGAGGAAGCATTTGAGGATAAACAATTTATGATTATCTCTGTCACAGTATGTACATGGGGATTATTAGAACTCTCAGTTTAAATCGTCTTTTAAATAAAGCATAACTTGCTACAAAACATTGATAAATACAGACATAACCATTTTATGACTCACAAATCCTTGCAAATCTTTAATGCCTATAGACTGAAAATGCTCAGGATGGTCAAAATGTAAAGTTCTCTTTGACAATTTCTAGGGCACAAAGTAGCCTCTCTTCAAAGTTTTAGATTATATAGATTCATCAATTTCCTTTAGCAATAAGATTAAAAAGAACAAAGTCTCCCGTATAATTTTATGCAGGCAGAGAAATATGGTCTGATACGGCATTAATGTACAATAACAAAGAGCAATAGACCAAATTCAAAAGATTCTGTAAAGGTAAAAAAAACAAAACAAAACAAAACAAAACAAAAACCAAACAGCAACCACCAAGAAACCAACACCCCAAAAAACAAAACAAACAAAACCGCAAACAAGCAAGAAATTTTATTATCGGATTCACTGAAACACTGTCTTAGCCTTTTACTCTTTCACTGAGAATTAAGATTTTAACTGGACTAGACCTTCATCAAAGTCTAGTTATTTAACCATTTTAATACAAAATATGATAGTAACACCGAAAGGTGAGAAATTAGTTCACCAGAGAACTCATTGAGCACAACCAAACCACAGCATTTTTTTTTCTACTATATTTAATCTGAGATGAGAAGGAAAACACTGAGAAAAGTAATAAATGACATAGGAGAGAACAGTAGAAATATATCGAGAAATCAAAAGTGGGTCAAAGGCTTTGGTACCCCAAAGAGTATAACCTTCACATGGGGGTGGTACCAAAGAAAAGTACACATGAGTTGTAGGTTGGCGTCAGCCTGCAATATCAGCCTGGAATTGTACCACTGTAGCTGCATGGAAGACTTGCTCTTGAATATTCTTACATCGTCTTTAAATCTGTGTCTAATGCTGAGCAGAACTTAAAGTAAAAATGCCCTGCCATTAGAGGTCTCCCTCTGATCGCACACCCAGCTCCAACGAGTGCTGTCCAAAGCAACACAGCGTTAAGTCAGAGGACGTCATCTTCATGGGTTGCTTCGGGTTTAAATTGCTTCCACTAGATTAATAACTCAGAAAAAAATCCCACCATGCAAAATAAAACCAGCATGCTTCCAGTGAGTTTTATACTGTGGTTTTACATTTACATTTATAATCTTAAAATCAGAGGTAGTTTTAAAAAATTCAGAATTCAGCTTGGGGGATGAAATCTCAGCCACTGAAGTTCATGACAAAATTTGCACAGATTTCAAAAAGCCAAAAGGATTTACTGCACTTACTCTCTCTCCTTTTTGAAAATCTTTACTATGCATAGAAAGAACTCTGCTGTTAACCAGTGGTTGTCTTCCAAGGATAAATACAAAACAATCCCCCAGTTTAGTGGAAAAATAGGGCTCATAATACATAAAATGTCAATTAATTGGAAACAAAAGCACAGGAAATTAACTTAAAAACATTTTAAAACACCATGGGTCTACTTTCTAAACAATGTCACAAAGAAATTCATGATAAGATGTACTTCTCCATCTTGCATGCCTGTGCATTGCAAAACCACTGATACCCACTTCTCGGGCCACCTGGAGCTAAACAGGCAAGGACTTACATTGAATCTTAACTTTAAAACAACACAGCAATAGTGCTCCTCAGCGAGGTGCTCCGAGTTCACAAGAAGTCTGCATTGGAAATGATTGCAATCAGACACCGGTTCCTAAAGACGGATGCATGATACAATTGTGTAGGACTGCTTTTGGAGGGGGTGATTTTCCTACCAGTTCGTGCTGTCCTCATTACTGCCAGAGAAATCAGGACAACAGCACGCTACTAAGTAAAAATAGACAATCTTCTCTGGCTCTCGCCCCTTCCCTCCCTTCCCTGAGTTTCTCTCCAGAGCAGTTCTGACCATCAGGAAGCCACAGGAAAATAAACCTTAGATTGCAGGTGCATCTATTACTGAAGTGATTAGTTCATTTTTATAAAATCCATTGTTCTTTTGCCACGTGTCTCAGAGAGACAGTTGAGAGTGCTGCACTGATTGTATTAAGTTATTTCTGGCATTCCAATCAGCTCTGCAAACTTGAAAAATCACTCTTCACCCTCACTTCCACGGCAGGATTTCACATGCATGCAGCCAGATAAACGCAGACACACGCAGGCTGTATTCCCCAGTGTCTTTTTGGCCTCCCCACTCCTTACCTTTTACCTTTTATGGGCTGCATGCTGAGCCAAACTTAGAAAGCAACAGCAACGTTAGTTCAGTTTGGAGCTGTTTTATGCCAGACTTTCCCTGCAGATTCCCTTGCTTCGCGATGAAAGTACTCATGAACAGGGCTACTTGTGAAATACAGGACTACTACAGTGAAATAAATCAGTGTTTTGAAAAGAAACTTTGTAAAACAAAGGACTAATCTTCTGCCCCTCTAATAAAATCATTTTCAACAGGGCTGTGGCAAGATAATAAGCTGACTTACTCACTTTGCTTTAAATATGATGAGATGTCATAATGCCATCTTTTGTAATCCGCACAAGAGATGTACAGTAGCATACAGCCAACAGAAAAAGCCCTCCCCTCACCCCAGCTGGAAGCTGTCCTTTCCCCCCCACTGCACTCACAGCATCAAGCACAACGGGTATTTTGGACACAGAACTGCAGTGTATTATCTTCTTAAAAGGCTTTGACAGGAACTACACTACTGTGAGACCCAGCTAGTACAAAGAAAGAAGAGAAACTCCCACTTTGCAGCTTCCAGATTGTTACACGAAAACTTACTACATGCTCTAGGCAAATGATATCACATTTTCTGTAATGCAGTTGTCTCCGCTACAGTTACCTGGTAAGCTTATAGTTAAAGAACACCCCTCTTACCATCAACCCCCACCCCCAATATTTCACTAGCTGTAACAAACATATAGAAAACAGTAAGCATGCACCTATGTACTACAGTATTTGAGCTAATACACCTAGGTACTACAGTGAGCTAATACAGAGTTAGGCTTCTTATGAGTCACTAGGTTTTTAAGAGACTTTCTGATTTAAATCTTTAAAGATCCCCACAGACTATGAAGTAATAACTGTAACAATCTGCTCTGAATATGATGATATGCTGCACGAGACAATAAAATAAGCAGAAAGCCACAGCTACTGTAGTCACCTCGCAGCAGTTATTAGAGTTTTCATAAGGGTCTTTCAAGTTTTGAATTGACCCATTCAAGATTAGCTTACTTATTTAGTTATATAAGAAAAGCTCCAAACCGTCAAGTGAGTATGTGCACCTCCTTTCGATGCTGAAAGAGGTACCTTCTTCTACAGGCTGAGGTATTGACTGCGATCCTTTTAATGTGTCTGAAATAGCTCCGATGCTTTCAGCCCGGACGGCACTGAGAGCTCCTCCAGGCTGGAGTGGGACTCGGCTGAGAAGCGAAGTGTAAAAGGGAATTCCTGTCATAGCTTCCAGTTGTTCTTCCTAAATATAGAGTTTGATTCACCCTGTAACTCGGTCCCCTGTGACACTTGACCATCGTAAAACTAGGGCTCGAGTGTCAGGCAGGAGGTGTTGAAGGGACACACCTTTGGGTCCTTTTCTCGCCCTCCCTCTCCCTGTCGTTCTGGGCTTTCCACAAGCACCAGGCATACGGTGGCAGAAGGTAACGCACAACTCCTCCCTTGGCGTTTGGGGCAGCGCCTGCCTCCCTGCTGCCACACCGGAGAAGGCAATAATAACAGAGACGTAATTACGAAGAATTCACCTCCGAGGGACTAACTGAGGGAGGTGAATGCCACAGCAACGTGACTGTATCGCTGACGGGTTGGGGACGAACTTGCCCAGCAGCTGCCTTGGGGTCTTGGCGTGGTGGTCCTGAGTGCAGGAGAGCCGGGCTCACAGGGAGGAGGACTTCTGACAGCGCGAGGCCATAGCGGCCAGCTGCTGAATGTTAGGGCATGTAGATGATTGAGGGGGAGTTGCAATAGCTAATGAGGGAAGTGAAACGTTATTATACAGTCATGCTCATTCTACCTGTGGCAGCCATCTTTGGTGAAGGCTACCGAAAGAGACCTATCTCAGCAAGTCGTGCGTGGGGCACAGCCTCATGTTTCCACTCCCAGAAACGTAGCCTTCTGTTCACTGCATCTTCACAAGAGTGAACTTTCCTCTTCATCACTCTACCATACCTGTTCTCCACCCAACCCACAACACTAACGGTGACAACAGCGGTGTCATTTGGAGTGATGCTGTACTAGCCACCTGCTGCTGGGGTAGGATAGGGCAACTTTTAGGGGAAGATCAAAAATTTTCAACATTAGTGCGAAAGATATTTATAACATATAATAGTTGGAACAGTGATTTCGAGAGGATTTCCCTTGACTAACTTTTTTGATCAATCACTCTTTTCATTCCATGTATCTCAAAGAGGAATATAACCTCCCAGACCACTTCATTAAGCATGTGACTCACTTTCTGCTGCCCTCTTTCCCAAAAGTGCTGTCATCTGGAAGCACCTGATAAAGCTGATGACTTGCTCTAGCAGCTTGCAGACTGCTCATAGCCACCCCCTTCCCAAGGAGCCATGACAAGATGGACACACAACCAGGCACAGGCATCTGTGTTTGTTAGGTCGAGTCTGAGGGAGGTAGGTAGAGCAATCAGCTCCTTCCAAGGGGACCCCTTGGCCCCTTTCCTCAGAAAGGCTGAGCACGGCTGTTGCCAAATATTTTGGGACATGAGAAGACTATTGCACTTGAAACATGGCAGAGTTCACAACAGGGCCCACAGACCTGTCTTTTGCCTGGAACGGAGGAGTTTGCTGTTGCAGTCCAAGGTCCTGCCTTCCAGGCAGTTGAGACCACATTAAAGAAAAGCTGGAGTCAGACAAGTGACTTTATATACCCCCTCATGAAAGATCATATTTACAATTAAAGTATTAGAAGGCAATGAAAAAGGTGATATATTTTTGTAAGATGGTCTTGTACATTAATTTATTTAAATTTATATTACGGTAGTTTTATTACAAACCAGCTCTCGAACACATGGTTCTCTCTTCCATGTGTCATTAATTTAGCAAAGGTAGGCCATTGCTTACCTTTTATAATCCCGTCATCTTGCAAATATGCCTAAGAAATACCAGCTCAACACTGTTTCCTTCATCAAATTTTCATAGTGACAAGTAATTTAATAGATAGTGATATGCAAAGAGGAAAAGAATCTACTTCTGTCACACACCTAACACTCGTAAATGATCACACCTAAAACGTATTAAATTGTTAAGATAAAAGGAGTAAAGTCAAATTTTATCACTAATATCAGAAGATGTAGATCTGAGTAGATTTTAAAGGGAAAAATAGACACTCTTACCATTATTTTGCAGAGTACCGTTGCCTTTGAATAACTACTGGGATGCACAGCCCCATGACTTGCAGATTCATGTGCTAAATATGTGCAGCAGATGATTTAGTAAGTAAATGATGAGGCATATGTGCATATCAGATGATGGATTCAATGACTGGCAAGTTAGGGCCAGGTACATTGACACACACTGCAAAAAATTATTATGTCTCAGGTACAGAGATCCAGAAGACATACTAATATTTACTTGAAGTATGAAAATCCCAATATAGTTCAAAATATACTTTTGTTGTATTCCTAAAAGCTTGTCTAATTAAAATGCTTCCTGGAACAGCTTATTAGTTTTGAAAATGAAGCTGATGGTTAACAGAAATGTGTATAGATCTTACTTCTTGGCTGAGATATTTCGCTGTATAATGTCAGAATTGTTTCTTGAAGCTGTCACTACTAATACGCTTACTTAAATGTTTTGCTCTTTGAGAAACCTCATGAGCACAGATATAACTTCCCTGAGCCTCCCAAAAGAAAAATATTTTTTCTATTATGGTCCAAAATGTTTTACTGTAATGCAAACAATGTAATACAATTGAAAATGTAAGCCATCAAAGGAGCAGTCGTAACCTCAGCTCACTTGCAATAAGACTTCTTTAAAGTAAAAAGTTAAAACATACATTCCTGGAGTTTTGCTTCAAATTACCAAGTATTAGCAACATATTATAGATCTTTGGTAATGCAAAACTTTGTTTCCCTATATTAATTTTAGCTCTATAAATTACAGTTTATTACCAGGTAAGAATAGTGGACCCAGGATATTAAGTATTTGGTTAATTAATTCCTGTCACTACCTTCATTTGACTTGTTTGGCGAAGAATATGAAAGCTAAAGTTGCAGTGCAAGGTAAATAGTCTCTTCATTCAACACACCTAAGTTAATGATCGAGATAAAAAAAAAAAAAAAAAAAAAAAAAAAAGAAACCTGCTATCAGACAGATTTGTCAGAGGACTAACATAGAGGATCCTAGAAAAAAATAATAACACCATCCATTTTCTAACTCACACAGATATTATTTGTACTTTTGGGCTCTTTTCCCTCAGTAAAGATGTATCTACTCCATGTAACAATGATTTGGCAAATAGACTTGATGAAAGACAGAGACTTTTAGCAATGGTACCCAGTCACGTGAGGTTAGACAGAACTATAAAAATGTAAAGTACAGTGGAGCTAGCAATTACCAGGCATCAGAACCTATTCTTACTCTTGCTTTAAACTGAAAATTATTCTGAATCCTAGATCATAGAAAGAACATCAGACCTCAGCTACTTTGGCAAAAGAAATGTTGTCTGGGGAGGTATCATCTACCATTTGGTTGCTTGTCCCAGATTCCCCCAATCTGCATGTTTCTTAATATCAAGAAAAAACCAAGAATTTTCTCTTGAGTTTCTGCTCATACAGCCATGCTAACAACAATAACATCAGGCTACTTAAATAATGAATGACATAAAATAGCATGCAAAAATGTTTGCTGTTACCTAGTGGACAGGAAATCAACAAACATATCCAAATTAGCTGATTTGGTTTCTGTGACATTTCTGAGCTGCTAAACTCCTGCATGCTCTCTTTCTTTTCCATATAGAAGCATGGTGATTATTATCACAGATTGTTCCATCAAGAAATAATTAGCCTTGTATTAAGAAGATGGTCTCATTAGAGGCTGCCAGTGACCTTGTTCTAAATTTCAGAGTTCCAGCATCTTTTAATAGCGTTGTTAGCATCATCTAAGAATTTGTATTAAGTTCTAAAAAATGCATTATGAATATAACCCACAGAAGTGCTAGAATATTGTAGCTTTGACCACTGAATTACCCAAAAGCCATATTGTCTGTTGCTTGTATTCTATAAAATTTTTACTTACCAAAATGTTTTGAGTAACTGAAATGTGACGATGATGTACAATCAACAAATTTGTTTCCACTTTTCTCACGGCAAATTTTAGCTGCCGTACCTGGCAAAGCTGATCGCATAAGAAAGAGCAAGGGTACTGGCAGATTTTGAAGGGAGTATGAATTTTAAACAACATGCTGATTTTGCAAACATCCAGTCTGCTATAATGATTCAGCATCATTTGGTAAAGGAATAAAAAAAACATGACATTGCACCATCAGACTTTGTTCTGGGGAAACAAGTTTGACAAAATAGGAACTGACTGAATTGTTAGTGAAGTTCTGAACAGAGAGACTACTCATCATTTTCACAGATCAGGATAATTCGAACAGGCACCTATTATCTTTCCAACCCCATACCAGACTTCTTTTGATGAAGGCTATCCCCGTCAGTTGATTACATCTGCTGAACACTATCAGCTCTTGTCTTCCACGGTCAGATTAAGACCTTACCTGATGTACAGTAAGGAATCTTGCCACTGTACTCATCTGACCCAGAGAGTTACAAGAACTAGGTATTGATATACCGGAGGACTTGCGGCCTCAGCACCGCACAAAGCTACGTGCTTACCTCTTGTAATAAAGCATGAAACAAAATTGCAGCTGTGGAGGTAATCAGCTCACACACAGCTATCATCCCCCTGCGAGAGCGACTGTAGTAGACTTGAGTAGAGCAATCATCTGCAGTCTAACAAAGAGAACAAAGACTCATTTCTGATGATTCCTCATCTAAATGGCATATTAACAGGAATAAAGACATGGTTGAGACATGAAAAACCTGCCTGGTAGAAAGATAGACCCAGAACAAGAGAGATCAGGCAATGGGCTGGAGGAAGCAGAATATCAAGGTCATTATAAAGAAATTAATACCTTTAGATAAAAAATGACCAAATTCAAGGACAACTGCACCAATCTGCTGAATCATATGTGATTGATCAGTTGCTATCTTTGGTTTATATCTGCTGAACAGAAAATAGAAGATGAAGATGGATAAAACGTGGGTGTGAAGATTTTTAAAGTTTGGATCAATATCAGGGCACTTATCTTAGTTCCCATGAGTCATAAGGAAAAAAAAAATCCTTAGCTTGTCATACCTCCAACGTTCTGAAAAATAAGACAATTAAGAATGAATGCTTTCCATGGTGAAGATATGAATAAATCTACTAGTCATACCTATCTATCAAGAAGTCAAACATGATCTATAGCAAACCTTACTTTTATTGAATCAGATCTGCTACAGGAACATTTTTCAATCATCTGGTCTCCTGCTATACAAATATTGTACATGTTCAGAAAGAAATTGCCAAAAGAAATCAGTGTTGGCACAGGAAGACCAGTAAAGTCCTCCAGCTGCTAATTTCTAAATGATGTTTCCCGATATAATATCAAATCTCAAGTGTTAAAAATAGTATAAACAATTTCTCTTATGAAATTATACAAAGTAGTTTTTAAAATCTTCACATCTTACTTTACACCGATATGAAGCAGGGCTGTGGACTGGCAGTATCTTCTATCCAAGGATAACAAAAGACTTGGAAAAAAGAAACTATAAATATTAAGCTGCTTCTTTCATTTGCATCAGGCTGTGCAACACAGGGGGCAGCCCTCTGAAGTACAGTTCAGTTCTCAAGATCTGGAGCTAAAAGTGGTCCTTGAAAATCACCTGTCCTGGAAATGACTTTGGAGAACTGATGGCTGCTCTGCGTTTCCTGTGCCCACCAGCTATTGGTGAGGTGCTAGGCTATAATCTTTATACTCTGACTAGAGTAGCCGTGAAGATGTTCACAGCTTTATTGCAGCCAACTCTAAAACAGATTATTTATTTTTATTAGGAAAAAAGGAGTTGTTCTTAGCTCAGGTTCCTAACGTAAACTGATCTCTGTAAGGCAAAATCACTGTTTCATCATGGGTAGTTCACAGGTCCTCTAACTGGCAAGGGGCAGCGGGGATTTGTAGTACCGGGACACCAGTCAAGATTACAGAATATCAACGGTGTGGAGGGCTATGTGATCATGAAGCAGCTCCTTATAGCCTGGTCCCTGGTGCAGAACAAAATCAGTGCTGGTTTAACCAGGGGCTATGCTGCACGATGAAGCAATTCAGGAGCTACTTCAATCACCTGCACAGTCCAGGCAGACAGTTACGGTGACATACTCATCAGGTCATCCTGTGCAAGACGTTCCTATTACTAAATATCATACGTGCATAGGTGACTAGAAGTGCTACAGGCTTTAACAGTCCACTAAACGATGAACTACAAAGTACTTTGTCTTCTCCGAAGTGTTACGTAAGAAGCAATTCAGGAGCTACTTCAATCACCTGCACAGTCCAGGCAGACAGTTACGGTGACATACTCATCAGGTCATCCTGTGCAAGACGTTCCTATTACTAAATATCATACGTGCATAGGTGACTAGAAGTGCTACAGGCTTTAACAGTCCACTAAACGATGAACTACAAAGTACTTTGTCTTCTCCGAAGTGTTACGTAACTTTGACTTAAGCAAAGTTAACTTCTTTCCCTTCTAGGGCTCAAGTCTGCCCTACAAGTTTTGGTGTTCCAACTTGATAGGTCCAATGGTATTAGGTGCATTTACTTCAGGTTACAGTGAGCATGAAATAATACCTGTTAGACTGAAACTATTCTATATTTATTTTGCATTCTGCAGTAGAATAGGGGATTATGTATGTACACAGGGATTTCATTGGCAAATTAAAGAAAAAAAAAATGTTTAAAAAGGCACAATAGCTGTTTGGCATTAGCTTCCCTCGTGTGCTCTCCTCCTTCATGTACTAAGCCCTTTTTTCCTGCAGTTTAGGTAAACCCATTTTCAAGGACAGCCTTGTAAAGTTGTAAAGGTATCCCAACATAGGAGCTAATGCTGAATAACTACCCTGCAGCAGATATTCCATGCTTTTTCTCACATATAAATTCTAAATGATTGCAGAGGATGCGAAGCCCAACAGATGAGCAAGCAAGACTATCAGCTAAAATGAGTAGCTGAAGCCCCAAACTAGTATTCCTACAGAACTGGATTCTAGAGTAACATTCGAGCCACATCTCTCAAGTTCCTTCTTTTCCTTTTTCTTTAGAGTCTGACACCCATTTCTCCTTGGAGTGCAACAGCTTTGGAGGACCCTCTTTTAGATGGAATTCCAGTCATGATGTGCCTAACAGAATTACAACAGATGGGTAAAAACTGAAAATTGAAAGCAAAAGAAAAATCTGTCACTTGTTTTGTTATAGATCAACACTAGTAATTAACAAATGGTGAAAAAGCATGTACGACTACTGGTTGTAGCAGATTAACCTAGTAAAGGCGTGTTTCTACAAACACACTTTTGCTTTACTTACATTGCTCATACAAACAGTGACTTAAGAACAGATTTCATTTGTTATAAGAGTCAAAATCACACCTTTCCAGCATGTATTTTTGGTAACCAGGTTAAATACTGCAAACAAATCGTGAACCTTAACAAAATACTTCGACCTCATTTCTAGTTAAATAAAGCAAGACTGTTTTGTACTGTAACTGGAACATAAAAAACTGTCAAGAAAATTATGTGATATTCTACTCTTTCCTAGGCACAGCAAGGATTAAAGGTTTTTTTTCTTCTCTTGTTTGGGTTTCAGTTTAAAAGACCACATATATTACATGTCCCCATAATTCCCATTACTGAATTTCTCCCATATACTGAGATTTTTACATAATAATACTAGTAAGGTAAATGAAAACATATTTGTCCTTCAAACATTTACAACCCATGCTATATGAATCTCTGCAGTGTGCCAGTCTCTGTATCTTGCTTCTGGTGTCTCAGATTTCTTCTTTACTCTGATCTTTCATTCCCTCCAGAAGCAATCTCCTAATCTGCATAAGTGCTTAATGGACAATCTATTTCATCCTTCCTCATCTATTTCTTCTTTCATGCATCCTTGTATGAGCTTTGACAAGGCCAAGTGCTGGGTCCTGCACTCAAGTTGCACCAGGGGAGGTTTAGATTGGATATGAGGAAACATTTCTTCACTGAAGGGGCTGTCAGGCACTGGAACAGGCTGCCCAGGGTGGCGGTTGAGGCACCATCCCTGGAGGTATTTAAAAGACAGGTAGATGTGGCACTTGAGGACATGGTTTAGTGGTGGAGTTGGCAGTGCTGGGTTAGTGGTTGGACTCGATGAGCTTAAAGGTCTTTTCCAACATAAACGATTCTATGATTCTTGTCTGTACTTGAAATTCTCAGCTAGACTTGGGCACTCTTTCTGCAAACATTCACATACTCCATGAAAGCACCCTTCAAGTTACGCTGCAACATAAACATTTGCAGAAACATGTTTTATTCCAGCCTTTCTTGCCTCTGTTCAGCTCAACTCAACACCCAACAATCTAGTAGCGGAAACTACTCAGAACATACCTAAAACCCCATTTGCTCTTCTCAAGGCTCAAACACTGATCCAACCAAGTCATGTTCTAACTGTATTGTCTTCAAACTGGCAAAATTTACAACCTCTCCATTACAAAATCCACATCTTAGCTGATTTTACATCTCAGCCTGCAATGAACCGTGAGCAGGTACAATTTCCCTGAAGCCCTGCAAACCTCTCTAACATCAGAGCTTTTGAAAATGTTAAGACTGGTTTTACTTTTATTTTGCAACATGTCTTCTTTGGTAATATCTGAATAACCACATATCTACTTCAATAATAGATGAAAATTGAAAAGATTAGTTATTAGACATGTTGATAATTAATTTTAGGATAATTATATTTGCCATGTCTAGAAAAAGATGCCTATGATATTAAGTGGCTAACTGAATTTGATAACATTGTAATTAATGTATTATAAACAAATTCTGCTTGGTATGTGCTCACCAAATTACATGTAATCAGTTTTATTACACTTATGAGATTTTTCTTTTTCTGTCTAAAGTTTTTGCATGGACTTCGATTCTTTTGCACGATGACTGATATATATCCTTTTCTAACGTGCTTTAATGCTTACCCTTTTGAGGTCCACCAAAGCAGTGACTTCTAAAACTCTGATACTTACACGGCTTTGTAACATTGTATGGATACCGTGCACTAACCTGATCACTGTACAGCATTTTGCTTTACTACTTCAGCTTAATACGTGGCTGTAAGGAATACTTACACGGCTTTGTAACATTGTATGGATACCGTGCACTAACCTGATCACTGTACAGCATTTTGCTTTACTCACTACTTCAGCTTAATATGTGGCTGTAAGGAAAAATAAGTAGTGGTAAAAAGTGTATTACTTCCTGAACTATTTTAAAGCGGAAATCTTTAATCCTGAAATACCTCAAGTTTCAAAATGTAAAATGCAGTCTCTCCCTGAAACACTTCCCAGTCTGCAATTTTCATTCTGTGAGAACAAAGATTAACTTTGCCTTTTTGCAAGGGGCAAAATGTCCGCTCAAGTTACACAAGTGAAAAACAGTGGGGCTGGCAGTTCACGCAGAGTATCTATCATCTTCTGCATTCTAGAAAATTCTCATTTTTGTTTGTTTTCTTGTGACAAACTTTGTAGCAATAAAATACAGGCTGTGTATTTTAATTACATTCTTTTTTATTTGCACTGCCAATTTATATGCCAACCCAATAAAATTCGGGTTTTATACGGTATACTAAGTGAACAAAGAAAAAAATACAATAATGCTACAAAAGCTGTTTATCAACTGGATCATTTAAACACATTCATTTTACTATGCTTGATTTCAGTGAGGCTATGCTACTAGTAAAAGTCTCATGTTCTTAGCTATTTGAATACAATTCCCCTCTATTGCTTCCAAAGACCACCACTAGAATATAATTTTGTATATTAAATGCATGTTGGTTTTTACAACAACTTGAGTTTTCTATCAATGAGGTGTAGAATTAACCATATTTGCATCGTTTCTCAAGGATTTGTAATTAGGCTTGCTAGATTGGGAGCTACTGCAGAAAAGACACAGATCTGATTGTTCTGGGACTCTGTTTATGATTTCTTTTAGATGCTGAGGATATCTCAAAGTTGTCTTTCTCAGCGCACAAACTCAAACTTGATTGCATGTGGGGCAGGATACATTTCCTGTAGTTCTTCTGCTTTTATGTTGGAATGAAATTCTTTCCAAAGTTCTCATAAGGCTTTGGTTAACATGAACAGCTCCCACCAAAGGGTAGGGGTTTAAGGACGATGGAAAAACCTAAACTTGGGGGAAAACCATCCCTGACTTGAGATGAAAAAGACATTTAGCAGAGAACAAGTGAAAGCAGCTATGCACTGCCAGTTCTCACTTCACCCTCTGTCCCCCACAATGCTCAGTGATGACAGACTGGCCAGGGCTGTCTCCCCTTACATGACTGCTGACCTAACCATCTTCTGGGGTACAGCCCCTTATTCCCACTTCCCCTCAGCAATGTATGTTATCAGTGAAAAGAAAGGGAGCTGAAAAGAGCCAACAAGTTCAGACCCGAGATGTTCTTCCTGCTGGTAGTATAAGGAAAGCTTGCAGCATCTGTTTTGGGAAGAACAGGATGAAGCAGCATATATGGAACAAAGAGTGAGCTGAAAAAAAATGAAAACGCAAATAAAAAACCAGCACTAAAACCACTTACATTCTGTCAAAGGAAGGGCTTGATGCATTTTTGGATTCAAAAGACAGCCACTGGTATAAAACAGACCCTCTTTAAAAACACAACTTCTTCAAAGCTTCCTGTGTGGAAAAGACGGGCTGTGGTTGGTTTTATGAACTCTTCTCCTAACGGCAGTCCCAGCTCTTCCACAGAATGGTCCATCAACGCACAGACTGATATATCAGAGCGGAACGACAGATGGAATAAGCATTTTCAGGAGAGAGATGTCCTTCTGAGTAATTTCTCACGAACAAAGGCCAAGGAAAGTTTATTTGGAGCTCACAGGAAAAGGTGGACTGGAAACGACAAACTGCAGAGGGATCTCCCACTGCTGCTGTCTTGACTCCTGAAAAATCTTTAGAAATAATGAGAAAACTGAGGACATGACAGTGCATCTTTTCACAGGGGGGAAGGCAAGAGAGGGGAGGGGCAGTTCTGTTTGCATAGTTTGTGTAGGCAAATAAACACTTTCCCAGATTTCCTTTGCCAAATCTTGGGCTTGTTTGTTTTCAGTGTTCAAGCTCTAAGTGAAAGTTTTTAAACTAGAAAATGCCGTGAGAAATCAACTCTTGAGTGACCTCATGGCACGTCCCACGTCTAGTAACAGTGAAAAATATGCCCAAGAGGAGTGGTAGAGATCACAAGAGGCATAAAATCGGAGTACTATGAAAATGGATTGGGAAGGAAACACAGTGGCCTGGAGAGCGCTTGCCTGAAAGCCCCTCTTACAATGCACCTCATGAAACGATTCTGTTTTGTCATAAAGTCAATGTTAAATTTCTGGAAGCATGTTAGTAGTTAAAGGGAATCCCCTCACTCCCCCATAGAATCATAGAATGTTTTGGGTTGGAAGGGACCGATAGCAGTCATCTAGTCCAACCCCCTGCAGTGAGCAGGGACACCATTACCCCAGGTTGCTCAGAGCCCCATCCAACCTGGTCTTGAATGTTTCCAGGGATGGGGCATCCACCACCTCTCTGGGCAACCCGTTCCAGTGCTTCTCCACCCTCATTGTAAAGAATTTTTTCCTTACATCTAATCTAAACCTACCCTGTTTCAGCTTGAAACCATTACCCCTTGTCTATCACTGAAGTGCTTCCACAGTCTGCTTTAATCCCCCCACAGCAAGTTTATTTTATTCTCCAGAACGCTTTCCTGACCATTTTCAGTACAGCCTCTCCAGAGGGCTCCAGCTCGTCCACCCGCCGCGTCGC
>JMFS01101666.1:0-36928 GCA_000699545.1 Podiceps cristatus | reverse complement strand
GGTGACATTCTGAAATCTTTGCCCTCTGGGCAATCCACAATCACATCCAAGATTCCTGGGTGACTAGGGTTTCCTATTCGAGCCCGTTGTGTGATCAATGCAACTCACTTACTCCACGTATCATCGGTTGTATGATGTGTAGAGGGACTCTCCCCTTGAACATCCAGCCCAGCACCGGTAGTCAGGGTGCCAGGAGGAGCTGTGCTTCAGTGCTGATCACTTCTGAAGCAGCTTGAACACCTCATATACTGCCAATATTTCTTTTTCAGTTGGAGTGTAGTGGGCCTCGGATCCTCTGTATCAGAAGCTGCTGGTTCACAGAGCAGTGAGTTAGCCATGCCTCATCTCGCACGTCTGCTTTGCTGCCCACCCCCTCAGCTCTGCCAGGCGTGGAAAGGGGGATACCAGGGAGCATGGAGAAACAGGTTAGACATGTGGGAGGACCTCGGGGAAACTGGAGACCTGAGGGTTGAGTCCTGGTTTGGGGTGGGCAAGAGAGCATGGGAAGACTGATGGTGTGTGGCTCTCCATTAAGGTCTGGGCAGGTGGCTCCAAGGGCAAGGAGGTTCAGCCCATGATGACTGAGTACTAAACACAAAGACAGCCAGCATGAGAGTATCATGACCCAAATTCTTAATTTTCAAAGGTCTGTGGAGCTAAAACATAAAGTTTCAGTTAAAGAACGTGGCAAGTTCCGCAAATCATAAATACGTCAGGAGCCCTCCCAATCCCTCCCACTTGCTACTTGTGGTCATTAGAGTAATAGATTTTTTCTGCAAAAAAGCTTGACCTTGTCTAAAGTGCAGGTCAGAGAACACAATGAGATACACTTTGGGTTCAGCTTTGCTCCAATTAGCAGGACAGAAATTGTCACGTTGGCTTTGGGGGGAGGAGGGAGAAAACCATTTGCTGCAGGTCAAGGAATAGTCTAGCTGTTGAAGCTCGCTCAGCTGCTCACATGACGGCCTGAACTACTCCGACATCGCTCCTCCTTAGCTTGCCTATAGCTGAGAGAGCACGTTTCACCCACACAGTTTCCTTCATGATGTAGGAGATGCAGAGCAAGTAATCCACTCTACAAAAAGAGCAGGTCTCAAAAAGCCCAACTCTTTTAATGAGGAAAAGAACAGCTGTGGAGGCTGAGAAACACCTGAAAGGTGTTATTCAACATCTGCAAATCTCACTTTACCTGCAGTGCTTAAACAGGGCAATATTAATAGCCCCACAGCTTTGCATGTACAGAAATTCAAGTGCTTCCAGCCCCTTTCCAGACCTAATGCATTTACTGAAATTGGTTGTCTTCTACTAGCACATAAAGAAAAAGGGAGGGGGGGGAGGACTAATGGAGATACATTAACCTTTTGGTACTAGATTTCCTGATACTAGCTACTAATGCAAAATCCATTAGAAGGAAATGTTGATGGTATTACCATGGTGCGTAAATGTTATAATGCAGTGAATAAGTCTGTAAAAATCTGAAGCAGGCATGGCAGGGACATAGACCCACACAAAGGTGGTTGCAAGTGCAAGACGATTAAAGAAAGCTCTCCAATTTGCTTTGGTCAGAAAAGCCCTGCAAAAAGGATCTGGAGAGGTGACAACTTGGAAACTGAGCTTCACAGCTTCCCCCTTTGCAGAATTTTGTTCCTCACCCCAAGGGCAGAGCTTTGAAGCACCTGCACAAACCTCTTGCATTGCCACACAAACTCTTTTTCTTGTGTCTTTCTCTTCCTTTGCTTGCCTGCCTATGCAAGCCTTGCTCAGCGTGCTGGTGGAGGCTGTGGCAAGGGATGTGAAATGGCTTCCCCTGCCCCGGCACAGCCTTTCACCATGGGGCCTGGCTGAGGGGCAGTGCCATACCGCTCCATATGGACATGAGCGCTTTCCCCAGATCTCGTGCTGGCCTAGGCAGCACCAAAATGATGATTTCAACACTCCAGGTGCCTGAACTCCTGATTCTCATGGGAAGACTAAATCCCTCATTGCTTGCTGAAAAACCACAAGGTGTTCCTATTGAAACACAGGCATCCTTCTGGGAGGGATGGGGGTGGGGGTGTGTGACTTCAAACATAGATGTCCAGAGAAATCAACTCTTTAGTTCCCCAAGCAGGTACAACATGATCTTTAAGATCATCTTTTTGAAGATGAAAGAAATACCAGGAACAGTCTGGGCATGGTATGAAACAGGAGTTGAAAAGGTGGGGGTGACCATGGCATTGAGGACAGAAAAGAGCCTCAAATACATTTATTTGAGGAATTCTTTGCTTGCTGGGTGCACTGCTTCAAAATGGTAATGTTTAAGTGCTTTTCTTTCAGGGATGTGAAGAGAAAAGGGAAAGAATGACCAGAGGAATTTAATATTATCATTTAATACACAGTTTCAATCGTTACCTTAATGTGCACTAATTAGGTGTGGGAATACGCAACACATTCCAAGGGCTGGTTTCCCTGCTGCATTCAGGCATGTCCTGCTACCATGATCAAACATTTTAAAATGTACAAAGATTTATCACCTGTAGGGCACAGATGAACATTGTGATTTAGCCTCCTAGGCAGTAGCAGCTAACAGCCATCTTCATAAAACACTAGAAGCCACAGTCCAGTTTCATTCACCATCCGGAGCCAGCCAAAAGCCATCACTACTGACCTGGGACTCCCTATGGCTGCCAGGACAGGAGCTTTGACATGGACAAGCTCCCTGCCCCCGCCTCTCTCTGAGTGCAGAAGCTCCCAGTTCTCTGTTCACCTCACATCTCCTCGTGAAACCTCTTCGGGTCTCTGGTTGTCATCTCTGTCCTTTCCTCCAGCCAACTGAGAAGCCCTTAGTGCAGGAAAGACTGGGCACACACCTCCACTGTGAAGGCAGCTTGCACCTCGAATGGGATCGGAATGAGATTCTTTACACCACCTTTGCAACCTTTAGGCCTCGGGGTTTTCTCTAGGATGCCAAACAGCAGAGCACGTGGTGTGAGCATAAGCTAAGCAGAGTTGCCCTACACCTACTGCCCTCTTCTGCCATCTTGAGCATTGCCCGCTTAAACATGGAGACAGTTCTCCTCCTACCTCTCCAGGGTGCACGTTTGTTGTCTTTACAGGAGTACAGCATGCTGTTTGCAGGGAGAAGGTGGGTGAGGACTTTGTGTGAGTTTGTGAAGACTGTTCTCTCCTTTTCTGCTCCTGCTCTGTCACTTCTTTGGTCATAGTACAAGTGCCATCTCCAGTTTAACAGATCACTACAGTGCTGTCCAGAGATTGATCGAGATCCGGTACAACAGCAGAACTGTGGTTCCTTCTGAACTGTGGATCTTATACAACATGCCCTTGAATGGTGTGCACCACAACCACAGCATCTTAACGCAGGAGCTGCTGCGTGCAAGCACTTATTTCTTTGCATATGAATTGGGGGGCTTCGTTTTCAAAGCTCAGAGCTCCATTTTGCATTCACAATCTGTCTTTGCAGTCCAAACCCAGTATAAAGCACCTGACTGCAGGTGCTCAAAACCAAGTGAAAACCTATGGTTAGCTCCAAACCTGGGCCCCACTGATAGCTGACTACCGCTGAGCTCACTGGGCCAGTCCCTTTTCCACCCAGATATTGTTAGGTCCCACCTGCTTCCCTGCACGCTAATAAGGCTTCATGCTGAACTGCACGGGCCCCTTAAGGAGGAAATAAAAGCAAGGTTATGGGATTTTCCTTGGATTTGACAAATGTAGGTGGAATGCAATAAGAACAAATCAAATCCTGGCCCCTTTTCTCCCCCCACTTTCTCTGCCCGTTGATGAGAGCATCCTCAGCATCCACAGAGACTGGTAAAAGCTCGCCTTGCCAGCAGGAGCACCCATGTGCTATGGTAGCCCGGCGTGCAGGGTAGGCTAAGTGTCCAAGCCTCCACCAAGCTCCTTGGGCAAGTCTGGTGTCCTGTGATGTGTTGGAGGGCAAGTCTGTAGCTCAGAAGACCTGAGCCAGCTAGGGACACCCCACTTCTGAGCAACTGATGCGTGCTGCTGCATAGACCACAGGAACTTCTAATTCAGTGTAAACAGTTTCTCCATCCATTATTGAGTCAAAGTTGATTTCATCAAGCAGTTTTCCTTAAAACACAAGCCAATCATAGAATCATAGAATCATAGAAAGGTCTGGGTTGGAAGGGACCCCAAGGATCATAGAGTTCCAACCCCCCTGCCACAGGCAGGGACACCAACCTCCAGGCCTGGACCTACACAAGGTTGCCCAGGGCCCCATCCAACCTGGCCTTGAACACCTCCAGGCATGGGGCAACTCTTGAAAGAGTCCACAAAAAGACGTCACTGGAAAAATACAAATGCTTATTCCAGTCTATTCCTGGATGTTTTTACCATGCCTTGTTCAACAGGTACACAGCAAGCAAAGAACCTGAGACCAGAAAGCTTGTACTGTGCATGGATTGAGCTGGGCAGAACATCTGCTCCAATTTTTCAGTTAAACAAAACTGTAACTTTTAATTTAATAAAGGTCTTCTGCCTACAACCACCGATAAAATCATTCAAGCTTGGCTGAGTTTAAAACCAGAACCTGGCACCTCTTCAGCAGCATGTTAGAGAGCTTAGGGTAGAAAAGCCTTCCCTTTTTGGCACATGCAGCTGCTGAGAGCACGAACAAAGCACTGCATCGAGCCCAGACTAGAAGCAAAACACGTGGAGGCCACAGGCCATATTTACATTAACAGCAATATTGTTTGTGTGCGAGCTTTAAAAACTATGCACGCCACTACAAGTAGCTGTTTTGAATTCAGGTTACACGTGGAGGAGTTCAACCCAGAGTTCAGCGTGGCTCCTTTGCCCTCTCCCCGTGCTACCATTCCCTGCTCTCCCAGAACAAGCCTAGGGCACAGAGCAGGGCAGAGTGTATGGGCATTACATTGCTGCACAGTGTAAAATAAATACAGGGGAAGAAAAAGATCCAGCACTGCAGACTTATTGAATTAAACATCATTGTGGTTAACGCAATCAATATAGCATTGATTGCATTATCCATATTAATATTTAATTCAATTAAAAGGCCCCAAATTTTATTTTTTTAAAATGTTCCTCCAGATTTTTTATTCTGTAGCAAAAAAAGTGAAATTTTGCTACAGGCCATGAATTCCAGCTGGACCCAAACTCTAGCCAGTCTGGGTTTCCCCTGGCACCAGCTGTTCAAAGCTGCCCCTTCCAGCAGAGCAGGGGAGAACCATTTTTTTCCCTGGTCAGGCTGCCACTAACACCCAGTACACACCCCGCAGCGAGACTGGGAGCCCCTCAGGGGAATGTGGAGTGCACGAATGTGTAGGGCAACCTCACTTTCCAAGGCCTTCAAATCACAACCGAGTCCCAGCTGATCGCTGCCAAAAGAGGCAGGCTCACACCTACTCTCCCCACTTTGACTCCTAGGAGAATTAGTACAGTTTGCTAAACTGGCAGAAAACTAGCCCAGCCCCACGCTAGCTGAAGAAATAAGTAAATTTTTATGAATTCAGCCAGCATCGCAAACAGCCAGCTTCGCTGTCACTTCACATCTCTTTTTTTTCATACATATTTTTAACCCCTGTCTCACTGCATATCTGTTTAGCTTATGGGCTTATGAAGGTAAGCACCGTGCTTGCTTGCACGGCACTCATCACGGCACAGCACTGCTCTTCAGCAAGCTCGCTGCAACTGGATAGAAATAAGCCTCAAAGTAAACTCAGACCCAAGAAAGGTCTGCTGTGACTTACAGCTGTGCCCATCAGGCAGGAAACATCTCTGCTTCTTAAACACACTTGAGCATCCAGGGCAGAAATTGTAACGCAGCTGACGGTGGCACTGCACGGTTAACTTCTCCCAGCTGCGGTGCGCAACGTTTCCAACATCCAGCAGAGCAAGACATTGCAACCCCTGCTGCATAGCGAAGCTGCGGGTAACCGCCAGTCATCCCGCTACCTGTCACTGCCTCAGCATCTCCGCTCAGTGAATGACACCAGCATCTCAAACACACAGCAGGAGCTGGTGGTTCTCTGCTACTGCATCAGACCAGACCTCCTGCCAGGAATTAAATTGAAGCACAGAAAATGCATCTTCTCCATAGGGGAAAAAAAAAAAAAAGGAAAAAAAAAAAAAAAGGTGGGAACCTTCCTCCCCCTTCCCCCATCTGATTACATACAAAATGTTCTGCTTTTAAGGGTAATTTAACACTAGTTAAACTACCGTTAATTTAAATCAAACAAGTCTAAAAAGATAGAACATGCTGCACTGTTATTAAAAACAGCTGAATCTTTGTTTGTTGCATCTGAGACACTACTGCCCATTTCCTAGCCAATACTATCTGGCTGTCCAAAGACCTCTTTCTGTAGTTTTTAAATTGATATTTAAGCCTACTTTGTTGGTTTTGCAACACAGGCGGTCCGCTTTGGCATCAGAGGGAAAGGTTCAAACCTTTCCATCACACTGTTGTTTCCTGCAAAGTATGAGAGAAAGTCAGAAAGAGGACATGGGGGTCAAACTGATTAATACCCATTAATCTGACATTGAATTCACCATTTCCAAGAAAAAAAAATAGCTGATCCTCCGGCACTGAAGTACAAAACAGCTTAAAGAAGAAAAAAGGCTTTGGCATCAGAGGGAAAGGTTCAAACCTTTCCATCACACTGTTGTTTCCTGCAAAGTATGAGAGAAAGTCAGAAAGAGGACATGGGGGTCAAACTGATTAATACCCATTAATCTGACATTGAATTCACCATTTCCAAGAAAAAAAAATAGCTGATCCTCCGGCACTGAAGTACAAAACAGCTTAAAGAGGAAAAAAAAAAAACTTTGCTCCTCCATGTTTCATATACCTGTCCTCATCCAGATCCCAAGATGCTGCTATCCCAACTTTGCTGGCAGTGCAGCTGATCCACGTGACAGGCCAGAATGGACGCTCCTGCCTAGCAGCCTCTAATGGCACTGCAGTGCTGGCAGCTATAAACTGATTTTTCCCCTTCCCTCTACCACCTTGACAGTAAAGCTAGCCCATGTGAATCGGAAGCAGCACAGAAAGCACAGGCAGGGGACCAGATGATCGCTACATTTACACATTTCCCCAGTTAATACACACCAATGTGTAGTTTTACAACAGTCTGTGGCTTCCATACAGACATCTTTGTCCTGAGGAGAATATTTGCAAGAGATTCATCACCCAAAGTGCTGCTGGAAGACTTTCTTAAACCGCTTGCAGAAATAATGCAACATTTAGCTCTCCTGCATTGCTCTAAGTTCTATTTATGAGTCACTCCTACCTCAGAAAAGTCACTTCTGAGTATCTCAACAAATGAATTCTCAATGTTCAGCAACAGAGAACAGATTTTATTTTATAGCTGGAGGAACAAAGTCCAAAGAGAACTATTTCCCCAAGCATCCCCACTACAATTAGGCTTCCTTTGACTTGCCCACCATACATACCTTTGTTAAGAAAATTAATCTTTCCCTCTGTCGCAAATGAATTTTGTTGCAAACGGGTGACTTTACACAATTTGATTTGGCAGCAGTTTAGAACTTATTTATGCCTTTACAGCAAACCACACGATTAGATTGTGGTACTTAATAGCACTCAATTATCAGTCGATTAACAAAGCGATTCGATCAAATTTGTTCTGATCGAAGCAGCAACTTAGTTAAGATTCAAAAATGGTAAGGCTTACTCTGCTACTGCATGGAAGGAGCGTATCAGGGAAAATCGAGACAGAATTGCCTTCACAGAGTAGAGACACAAAGGGTAAGGAAGACCCTCCCATTGAGTCATGAGGTTTGGAAAGGACTCCCCTTGCTTTCTAAACTTCTTCTCAAAGGAGTCCAGGTGCGGCTGGATCCAATCCTAGCCCCAGACTTGGTTGATGGTTTATGCCTAAAGGATATGCTATGTGTATAGCAGCAGTCTAAGGTTTGTTCAGTTTTAAGGTGGATCACGAGACTTTCTTTTAGCAGCATTCATCAATCCTTGACGAATTCAGCATTTATAAAGTGGCTAAATCAATTCACACATGCATGCACATGTTGCACTCGAGTTCAGTGAAATACTCACTTCAAATACTTTGGCATTTCTCAACCGGTGTGGGTTGAGCCTCAAGGAGTGAAGGGTTTCAGCCCAGATCCCGTTGTCAGTTTTTGGCAACGGTCCTCCAAACTTCGCAGACATGAGAGCTCATGAGCTCTGAGAGGCATCCCATTCAGAGGGAGAAGCTGGTCACAGCCTGCTGTGGTCCAGAATTGCTCAAAGAGCCTCACTTAGGACCGCTGTTTATAGAGTCACAAGATGATTGGTTTTAGTCATCAGTATATTTCCATCCTGGCCACAATTTGGGTCAGCAATTATTGGAATTTGTGAAGGTATTGTTGCCTGGTACAGACAGTGTCACTCCCCACTTCAGCCATGCAAGAGTTCCTTGTACAGCCAAGGGACCCTTGGTCACCCAGCTCATTGCACAAAGAGAAAGGCCAAGACTTGGCAGAAATACCCAAGATCGTAGAGAGGTCCAGGAGAAAAGGGGGGGAGGGAGAATGCACCACCACACCCCCTCAAAAACATACATAATTTTAATTACTTCAGAGAGGGGGAGAGATGTTCTAAGGATAAGAAAAATCTACGAGATCTTTAAATACAAGCAATCAAATAGAGATAGAAAACCAAAAGTATGAACTATTCTATAACTACATTCCCCAGGATCTACCCAGGACAGTGATGCAAGGAAGCAACCTCTGTACGCAATGTCTTTCACTTCAACACACATACACAACACAAACCCAAAAAATCCACACAAAACAACAACAAAAGAAAACAAACCAGCAGTCTTCATATATTCTCCCCTAGACCAGAAGCCATAGCCATTCAAAAAGATTACACAATATTTATTAAATATTGCCTGCTATTAACTATTAGTGATATTAAACTGATGTCACTAAACCCCAGAATTTGCTACTGAAGGTGTTATCAGGTGTTCCTGATGAACTAATTCATGAGATAAACAGATAAATTTCAAGGGAAGCTGCCTAAAAATCATTAGCCTTTTCAAGACTTACAGCATTTTTGAGGCATAAATACAAGATTAATAAAAACATCTATAATCCAGAATGCAAGTCTTGGACTTATACCTCTTTAAATGCCCCAGTCATCAACACACATTAAGTATATGCACTTCAGCAGAATACTACTAATGTTAATACTACTAATTCATGTTATAACTAAAGTTCCTTACTAACCTTTAACAGATTTTATGAACTCACCTACTTCGGACTATGCCAAAACATAGAGCACCCAAAGCAAGCTACAGCCGTCAATGCCACAAGTCTGCTCATATCCCATGAAATACCTGGTTTTGAGCCTGCCTCCTACTAGCCTCCTTTAATGCACCCTTGTTCTCAAATGAGAGGAGAGTGAGAAACGATCCCTACACACCCTTTACCACATGCCTCACGCTTTTATAACCTTGCTTTACATGAGCCAAAATCCATCCAATGTATTAAGGGACCTGATTTATTCTTACTACAAGACTTTTTAGACATGTTTTATCAAATGCTATTCTGCTTTTAATGATCAGCAAGTGTTAAGCAGGTTGTCTGCCACTGACCTTTAGCTTTTGTGTACTCTCCTATTGCTTCAGTAGTGTTCAAAAACTATTGTATTCAGTAGTGTTCAGCATCAAAGTCCACTTCCTGCAGTTCTGTGAGGCTCTTTAAGTGCATAAGTCTACATAAGTTGATCACACTCAAACTCTGAATTCCTGAAGAGACCTGAAAGAGATGGGCCAGAATCTTGAGTGTACTTCAATGAGAAGGGTAAGTAAGGATCACTCCTCAGTATGATATGGGAGGATTCTCAATACAATTTTATAGTAACTCTCCTTGAAAATATAACTTGATTCAAAGAAAAGTTGAGAATATGGCTTATTAAAAAAAAAAAGGGGGGGGGGGGGGGCAGGGCACCAATTTTTTAAGAGTTTCTTTTCAGTTGCCAAGAAACAATGGCTCTGAAAGTCTCTTTAAATCTGCTGTCTCTACTTTAGGACATAGAAAGGGATTACTGATGGACCAAATTTCTTCCCGGTACATGGCTAAAAAGCTCCACTCTTAAGAATTTTGCCAAGATTCACTGCTACTTTTGCAAAGAGTACCACATTAGGTATATTGATGTGCTATGAAATGCCAAGTTAAAATGTGCTACAATTGTTAAAATAAATTACAAAGTCCACACAGTATTGACTCAGTACCTTATTTGCTGCCAGTGTTTATCTGCACAAAAACCCAAAACACATTAATCCCAGGGGTGTTTCCATTTATTAATGAGCCTTGCATTTTTGCTCGCTCAACAGAGACACGCAAGTACTTGAGAACTGCATTTAAGGAAGAGCAATGATTCAGTCTAGCTTAAGTGATAGATGAAGATACTCCAGCTACTGAAGTCCAGTAGATGCTATTGAAAACTATACCTGTTATACACAAAACGAATAGTTCAAGGAGTTTTTTAGAGCATATTGAAAATCAGCATAGGATCTCCAGTGGCAATGGTTACAGAAGACAACTGTCTGCCACTCTGAAGAGCTGCTCTTGCAGGAAGATATGCTATCTTCATAGATGTATCAAGTTCATAGAAAAGTGCTTCCATTTCCATTTACCTGTTGAGATACATATGGACTCTGTACTTACTCCACAGCTAAGCTCACACAGTAGGATACTCCAAACTCACTGGCACCAGAATTTTTCTTATTACAAGCAATACAAAAGCAAACAGAAGAAACCTTGTTTTATTCCACAACCATCATCCTCAGTGTATATTATTACAAGTCACCATTTTTTTAAATTATGAATTCACAAGCTACAGCAACACAAAAGATTCAAGACATTACATAAGAGCACAGAGTGAAAAAGATTCTGACAATAACTTATGATCAATTATGAAAAACTAATTAAATATTTATTTTAACAAATATGAAAGAATCAAATATTGCTCCAATGTAGCCAGCTGAGTTTAAAGTACAATTGTGCAAGGCAAGGCATGATTCCTTTGTGATCATCACATTTTTTTCATTAAAGTAACCATGATAGCAACCATTTTTTATTTTAATAATTTAATAAGGATCCTGATGCTTAGAAACCTTCAGAAAACAGAATCAAATTTGAGTTATGCATTTACAAGTGTGAAAGAGGACAGAAGTGAATAAAGCATTTTAGACAAAGATCTTGAAAGATAGTGTTTTCAAAACTGTCTGCTTTCAAATGAATTCAGGCCATTAGCTCTACTCTAATTTCTACAAGGTTTACCCCATGCCAAGAATTTCCTGCAAAACTCTGTTGTAAGAAGTTCTAAGAAACATCACTGTCTGACAGAAGAGATGTCTATACAGGCAAATGGCTATGTACAAATGCATAGAGTCCTTTTTTTAAAAAAACAAATTCTGGCCTGGCTGGGAATTCATGACACACAGAGTAGATGCTTGTCAATGGATATTAAACAGAAAAGAAACGGGGTCATGCTCTATCAACTAGGAAGGGCTGCTTTAGATCAAGAATGCCAAAGGTTTCGTTTTGCCAAATCTTAGTTAGAAAATGTCAGTGATTATTATGCTTAAGTTAAATGCAAAACCAAAGCATACTAAATAACCCAAGGCACATTTTTCAAATGCAGTATATTTATCTCTCTCCTCCATTGTAAGTTCATTTATTCTAGCATATCAGCGGTCTTAGTAACTCATTTAAATGGCCAAAGCTCTCCTGTATTCCTAAGTGCAAAGCATAAATCATAGCTCCAGATCAGTGTTTACCAGAGTGCTCCAACTGCTCAAGATTTCCCACATTTTAAAACCTTGTTCATGAGACATTGATATTCATTTTAGAGGCAGGAGCTGGAAGGACATCACACAGTCTATAAGCCAGCTGGAAGGGGCCATCCAGACTTTGCCCTGACGAATTTTCTCCGGCTTGAATTTAGAAGACACATCATAGATTACATACTGAGTGCAAAATCTCTGGTCAGAAGTAGATTCTGCATGGTAAGCCACTGTGTTGATTGTCTGCGTCACATCACTGTCTGGTTTTGGCTGCCTAACCAGAATTTGTCCTCCTCCTGCTTTGACCAGATCTACAAGATCACTCTTCTGGTGACGGCTGAATGATCCCAAAAAATAGAAGTAGCATCCATCAAACAACTTAGGCAGCTAAGTGGAAGGAAATAATAATAAAAAATTAGTATAAATACAGGACTTCACAACTGAGCACAAAAGAAAAGAGTGGAAAGGAACAATCAGTGCCTACAAAAAATACAATTTAAAATAATCAACATTGGAAGCTAGATGAGTAACTTAACAGGTAAGGTCCTCAGTATAATTACGCAGTCAAGAAAAGCTTGCTTACATGGTAAATTCTTGCTAATGTTTAAATATTTTGTAGCATGACAGGGTTTAACCATGAGCTAGGAATATTTACAGCTACTGTAACAATACATTTAATGAACTTCCCTAGTGTAATCCAGAAAGTAACAAGAAATTAACCCAGTTAAATATAAAAGTGGCCCTATATGGAAACAAGAATTAATAAAACCATTTTTCCTTTGACTTTCAGATAATTTTAAGTAGGTTCCAAAGCTGAGCAGAGAAGGCAAAGCAGCATCACTTCCTGTCCCATACAGCTTCATCTACAAATGTAATACAGCATTCCTTCTGACGAGGTTACAGCAACATATCCGCTAATAGAGAAAAATGACAGCTTTATGGGTGTTCGTAGTTCTTTTGATCACCTTGCACATAATCAAATTTCTGTACAAGACCACATTAAAATTTTACATCTACTGCACATGTGGCAAAGGGCAAAAATGCACGAAGCAAAGGTCATTAAGATAATCTGTCTCAAGTAATAAAACCCACCAGCTGTTCTCTGTTGAGCCGGCTTCTTTGTGGGCCACCTTGAATTTCATACTTCTCTTCTTGTTCTCGTACTGCAGTTTGTAGACAGGCTTGCACCCCTACAAAAACCGCAATAAGGCAGGCAAAGATTAGAGATTGTGTTTTAACAGAGCCTTGCATGTGATTTTATGGACTAAAGAGTTGCACTAAAATAACAGGATTACTCACAATGCAAAAAAGTATCAAAGCTTCTGTGCTTTAGCAATTTGCTTTTAAACTTGAAAAAATTTACAACAGTGGTTGAAGATGCAAGTTAGATGGAGATAAGCAACATCACATTAAAATCAGTCCTGTAAACACTAGGAATTATTAGCTTTTCCTTTCACCCACTAAAGGTCAACCACTTCATGTCAAATGTCAAATTGTGGATCATTTGGAAGCTTAAAGCCAGCATGTAGAACCAACTCCGTGGTTATGAAATGGAAGCAATTGCCTGATAAAGAGCAATTACAAAGCAAGCACAAAGCTGTTTCCGAACAGCTATCGGCTCAAATAACAAATCAGATGGGATTTCAAGGTCTCCAAGATCAGCACAAACTGGAGATTCATGCTAGGGTTTAACAGTGGCATTCATTTTTGTTACCACTGCTGCATAATGAGATTGTCTTTTACAGTCAACATGTTTTTACCTTGTTTTAAGGCTAGTTATTTTTTCCAATACAGGATACACTGATGCTAATGTATCACTAACATCAGTTAATCGCACTACCTGACCTCACTTCAAAAGAGAAATTGCTGTGGTTACCCATTCAAGGAGGGAATATTTTGTCTGCACATACATTGCACCCATTAATAAAAATTACCCAAGAAAAAGTTTGCAAAGCTGATTTTGAAAACTGTTCCATTAGGATTTACAATGTTATCAAGGTTATAACTTTTGCAGTAGTACCTCACTCCTTGCACAGCGTTTCTCACACAGGCAACTTCTACTGTTCAAATATAAACCCCATGGTATTCAGAAAAAAAAATACAAACTAAACAAAATCAGAAGTAAAATGGGAGGGCTTGATCCTAAAGAGGAAGAAAGCACAGGACTATGAAGAGAAATATTACTGACAAAGGTACTTGGATATCATGGAAGCCAAGAGGTAGGAATATCTCATCTGAAGAGACCTTAAACATCAACTGTTCGCAATTTACCATCAGTTCATACAAACTCACAAAATGCAATGGGAAGTCATATTATAGTTACTAGAAGTCCTCCAATGTACTTGCATCAAAAAAATTGTATAAAACTAGAAAGGCAACCTAGTCATGGATTTTCTGGAAAAGCAACCTCCATATTCATTATTGATAACAGCAACGAATGCTGATAACTTATTTTCAAAGTACTCATAACTCAAAAGAAAATCTAAGAGTTATTTCAATATATTTATCATCACAACTCAACAAGACTTTCTGTGTCAATTTGCCTCTTACATGGCTATTCTTTCCTTCCAAGAAAATACAGATGTTAATGGCTGCCACTCACAATAAAGGAAAAGCTGTCTCATCTAGTTTTAAGAACAGAACCATCTATTCATTAAGAGCATGTTTTATTTCATCTGCCATCAAAAGCTCAATTTCAAGGACACTCACTACAGAGCTGAGGTTTTTATGTGATGAGTATACTCATCACAAATTGAGCATCCAGTGGCTGCATCAGTAAATGAAGCAAATTTGATAGGAAAGTAATAAAAGATTGAATACAAAAGACTATGATGTCTTTTTGTACAGTTACTTCCCTGAAAATAATTAAGTCATGAAAATGACTAATGCTAGTGGAATGTCTCTTTTAGCAGAAAATGCAAAATAGTTTTTTGCATACATATGTCTGTCCATTTTACAACGTCAAGTTCTCTGAGGAATCTGTATACCTCAAAGTTAATTATCATAGGTAATGACAAACCTCCATGAGAGAAAGAAGAGACACTCATCTATATGTGTCCTGTTTTCATGGTATCTAAGAACCAGAAGATAAACATGTTTCCTTGAAAAGCTGGAAATATGCAAACAGACCATTTGCCTAGCCAGTGTCTGCATGATCAGCATTCTTAACAAATTTTAAACTTTTCTTAACCAGCTAAAATCAGAACAGATCTGGTTCTTAACAGATGCGTGGCACAAAGGTTATGTATTCCAGGTAGGATAAAAAGCTGTGAATGACAGTTCTCAGTGCCCAGGTGTTTCTCTAACATAAATACGGTAAGAAGTAACACTGTTAGGCCTACACACACAGAGCCCTTTGTGAAGCCACAGACTGTTTTTTGGTGATGGTATGTTTTCAATTCCTGAACATGTTTTTCATGTGAGATGCAGAAGCAGAACTTGCTCTGACTCATGAGTCTGGTCATATGTGGTAGTTAAGAAAAAAGTCCTTTTTGGAACCACTGTGCTCAGGGACATTTCAAGCAAACTCATCTAACACTTTGTCTACATGCATGTAGCAAAAGAGGAAATCCTCAAGCTCAGAAGAGATGGTGCTTCAGGCTTCAACATACTCCATAGCAATCTTACCATCAACAGCACAACTCATCCGTAGTATGAGTATCACTTGGAAAGAGAACACAGACAGGGTAACAGTGAAAGGAGTGCCTTAAGAACAAGGAAGTGAGGCAAATGGCATGTCACATGTCAGCAGAATCACGGTCTAGCTATATAGTCAGAAAACTGATGCAGTTGCAACCAATGGTTGAGGAAGTTGCTTACAACAGTAAGGTGAACAGTCAAAGAACATCTATCCACAGGGAAAGGTTTCCTAACTAGACACAGGAAGCTAAAATAATTTAAGTGATACAGACCAGTACTTCCTTTAACTGAAGACTTTGTTCAGACTGATTTCTTCCTGATTTGCTTATTTCTCTTCAACTCCTGCATACTAGCAAGAGATGTATTAAAGAATTAAATGATTTGCACACCATAATAAAAAAATCAGCAAAACAAAAGGGAAATATCCTCATTCTCATGTTTGAGATAAGAGACAGAGGGCTCAAGTTGTTTCTACCTAACTCATTATGTAGTTGTCTAAACAAAAGGTTCTTATTTGCCTATCATCCCGTCCCGTTCCCCCCCCCCAAGACACAAAACTTAGCGTCATGTCAAGTCACTTGCTTTTAGATCACTAATTTTCCATTATCATTTTCAGGTGTAATGACTCCAACTGGATACAATAGTCTAAGCGAGGTTCTCAAAGACAGCATAACCGGCTATGCTTGCATTACGGTGTCATTTGGAAGCACTAGGCATGTACAAGCTTTATCATTCTAAGAGATGGTACACCCACAAGAAGATGACCTTGTTCTAAAAGGCCTCAATTTCACACTTAAGAGTAGGGATACAAACAGAAGATTAGAGCATACTGTAGACTTTTCCACATTTTTAAATTTTTATTTACTTTTTTTTTCAGCTAGGAATTTTATTTTCTGTGACAACCGAGTGCTAAGCTGAGTTCACTCAGTAAATCCCAGGTCTTTTTCTTGACTAGGCATTATTAATTTTAAAGCTGCTAACATGTATAAGTGGCTGGATAACATGACAATTCCCCTTTAATAGTCTCTTCATCAGACTGTCATTCTGATTAAGAGGACATATAAAAGGAAATAAAATTCCATACCGTACTTAAAGGTACATCACTCCAATACTTTTATAGGGACATTTCCAGAAGCTCTGTTGACCTGACAGCACTCCTATTTAACTCAGAGGTAGAATGTCCTTTGACTTCAAACAGGAGGCATGTTAAATTGATTCCCAGAACTCCTGAGATTACAGGCTCTCTCTTGTTCAGAACTGTATTGCAAAGCCACCAGTGAAAACTTGATGCCAAGACACTGGTCAAATGAATGGACTGAAAAAAAGAATCGCTATTTTCCTAATTATAAAGCATTCAGGGTGCCATCAATACTATGCCATCTCCCTTCCGAAATGGAGATGGACATCTTAAGTACTTATGCAAAAAAAAAAAAAAAAAAGAACAGGACTGACAGTCTCAGAAGGACAAGGACATCCTTAAAGAAGCTCTCTGAAAATAGAGGGGGGAGAGTAAACTTACTTCTGAGAGGACACCTCTAATTTTAGGAGGGGGTAGAGATCAGGGTTATGTCATTTTCCTTCCCACATTTGCAGTCTGTGCATTCTTTACATGCAAGTCTGACTAAAAATCTCATCTGTTCTGTTCTCAAATAAAATAAATCCACTCAACTTACTCAGGATCTTAGCCAATATTGATTTATTCCTTGGTACTATTGCAAATAAGAGCTGTGGACCTTCTAAGTTTGAGATTGATAGAGCTTATTCATTTAACATGTTCTCTTCCCCAAAGAAGATGATTATTGCAACTACCCTTTAACAGCCCTCTAGTTTAATCACAGGAGTTGGATCAGTTACCCGCAAAAGGGTAAGACTTGTACCAAGGCAAGTGGCATTTTTCCATTTCATATGGACTAGAGCTGTTCTGCAATGCCCAGCTGAAGTATGCAAGCACTCATTAATAAAGCTTGCCTGACAGAGACCATACTGGGGCATGACTGCATGTGCATAGTGGTCATGCACAGTTTCTCCCCAGAAATACAGAACATCAGAAGTTTAAAAGCCTCTTTTGCACCAAATTCTAGTAAAAACCGAGCCTGCATTAAGGTCCCTAGAAAATAGCGCAGAAAAAGGTTTTGGCTTAATACAACCACATTTTAGCTTAATACAACCACATTTGGCAAGGAGAATACTGCTCATTTTTTTCCTTATTAGCAAGAACAGTAAAGCAGCACTACTTATACTGATCCTTATTAGTTCACTGAACAGCTGCCCCTACCTTCTCACCTTCCAGTATATAAGGAGCAAGCAGCTTAAAAGGGTGTCCAGTCTATGCATGGGAACTATGCTAAGGCACACAGAAAATAAGGAGATGATTGGTGACAGCCAACATGGCTTCACTAAGGGCAAATCATGTCTGACAAATTGGGTGGCCTTCTACGATGGGATTACAGCATCGGCGGATAAGGGGAAAGCAACTGACATCATCTACCTGGACTTGTGCAAAGCATTTGACACTGTCCTGCAAGACACTCTTGTCTCTAAACTGGAAAGACATGGATTTGATGGATGGACCACTCAGTGGATAAGGAATTGGTTGGATGGTCGCACTCCAAGAGCTGTAGTCAATGGCTCGATGTCCAAGTGGAGCCCAGTGACAAGTGAGGTTCCTCAGGGGTCAGGATTGGGACCAGCACTATTTAACATCTTTGTCAGCAACACGGACAGTAGGATGGAGTAGACCCTCAGCAAGTTTGCCGACGATACCAAGCTGTGTGGGGCAGTTGACACACTGGGGGGGAAGGAATGCCATCCAGAGGGACCTGGACAGATTGGAGAGGTGGGCCTGTGTGAACTTAACGAGGTTCAACAAGGCCAAATGCAAGGTCCTGCATCTGGGTCAGGGCAATCCCAGGCACAAATACAGGCTGGGCAGAGAATGGATTGAAAGCAGCCCTGAGGAGGACCTGGGGCTATTGGTAGACAAGAAGCTCAACATGAGCCAGCAATGTGCACTGGCAGCCCAGAGGGCCAACCATACCCTGGGCTGCATCAAGAGAAGCGTGGCCAGCAGGTCAAGGGAGGTGATTCTGCCCCTCTGCTCTGCTCTGGTGAGACCCCACCAGGAGTACTGCGCTCAGCTTCAGGGCCCCCAACACAAAAAGAACATGGAGCTGTTGCAAGGTCCAGAGGAGGGCCATGAAGATGATCAAAGGGCTGCAGAACCTCTCCTACAAAGAAAGGCTGAGAGAGTTGGGCTTGTTCAGCCTGGAGAAGAGAATGCTCCGGGGAGACCTTCTAGCAGCCTTCAGTACCTAAAGGGGCCTCCAAGCAAGCTGAAGAGGGAATTTTGACAAGGGCCTGTAGGACAGGACAGGACAAAGAGTAATGGCTCTGAACTTAAAGAGGGTAAATTTAGATTAGATATTAGGAAGAAATTCTTGTGCAGAGCAGCTGTGGCAGTGTTCAAGGCCAGGTTGGATGGGGCTTTGAGCGACCTATGCCTATGGCAGTGGGGTTGGAACTAGATCATCTTTAAGGTCCCTTTCCAACCTAAACCACTCTATGATTCTAACAGTGTTGTTAATCGGCCTTTGATACAACTGTAGCTACTAGTACTAGAAATAAAGAACTTCTTATATGCAAAATTTAGTATCAGAGCCTTATAATCCTTCTTCATGTAATTCTTATTGGTTTATAATGAAACTAACTACATCATCAAAAACAATTTAAACAGGATGAAGTACAAAAAGAACTGGTTGCCAAGAACAAGTTGTAATCATCCACAGATACTCAGAGGTAGCTCTCAGTAACTCAATTAGCCTTAGTGGAGTTTTGTTGGATTTGCATTAATAAAGCAGAGTGGGGGTTAGTCTCAAAAATCTTTTAGAACAGTTAAAAGTAATTTAGAAATACACGATAGCAACAAAGAAGATAAAATACTACACATCTAAGATCTAGTAGAGATTGCAACTAAAACTTCCTCGGCTCACTGTGCAATGGGTTTTAACACTTACATGCAGATTGAGTAAAGCTTGATGAGATTATTTTCCTAGAAAATGAGGAAATCTGGACCGAGATAAAGCCTTAGGGGAATTTGGCATGGCTAGCTTCAATTTACTTTCATCAACAGCATTGCTGGTCTCTGCTACAGCAGAGAAAAGAATGTTTATATTGTCTCTTACATGCTTATAATGGAACTGTAGAATCGCAGATTTTCATGGAGTAACACAGAGATCTCATTCGGTGAAACAAAAGCAGCCCATTTTTCCAACACAGGGAAATGCCACAAGATGCTGCAGAGACTAAACCAAAACTACTTAAGAATAGGTCTTAACAAGTTAATCCAGGTGATACTTATTAAACATGATGGAGCAGATGTTTAGGACATTTGTAAACATCCAATTCCCAGAAGCTAGAAACATGTAATATGAAAATTATTACCTCCAATAAACCCTTAAGTGTCCTATCTTCTTTAAGAAAGCACTATTTGCCACAGTTGTTTTCTAGACTGATCAAAGTGACTGGAAGTAGCCATTCTTAAGGTGCAGAGGTCAGGTTAAATTACACTGGAAGCACTCATCCTCTCACTCTGGATCCTGTCACATGCTTTTAAATTCATGAGGCAATATTTCCCATCCTTTTCCTTACAATAGGAATGTAATGTTTTCTTCAACCTGAAAGTTAATTAGGACAAAAGGACACTCTAAATATGAAAAAAAAAAATGAACATCTGGATGACAGAACACAGGTAGTAGAGGAAACATGGTTTCCTTTTTCTCTAGACCTTATTTCAAAGCAGCCCACTTCCCAGTTCTGCAAGCAAACACCACACTGAGGACATCCCGCCCCCCTTTTCTTCTCTGCAAACCCCAGCATTTTTAGTCTAAACTTGCACCAACTTTGAAGCAAAGTGGTTTCACTCCTCCTTTCCAGGAGGTGCAGACACTGTGGGAGTGCAGAAGGTTAGACGCTGTCGATGTGAAACATGCCCCTCTGCTGTATATCCAATAGAAGAACATGCATATGCACATTAGTTATCTCTACCACCTCCCACAGAGCTGCGAGTCCTTTTGTAGAAGGCAGTTGAAGTAAGTCTCCAACTGCAAAACAAGTGTGAAACTCCAGTGATCAAAAGTTTTGAGCTTTTTTAAGGAGGAAGGGCTTTGCTGAGTATCAGCCTGGTATCCAAAAGATGTTTATGCATGGAAGAGAGACAGTCCATCATGAGAAGCAGCCAGCTCAAACGCTTCACACCTCTCTTGTCTAAGAGCCTAAACAAGGATGGGCATATTGCTCCAAGAAATTCAGAAGGATGTTTTTGCCTTGAAATGTCAGTCATGCAATCTCCTAGCTCTTCCAGTGAAGTCCCAGTTGTTCCGAGTCCTTACAGGAAAAGCAGAGTATTTTGGCATTCTTTTAAATGATCAGACCTGAATCATTGCTGCTGCTCCAGGTAAGCAAAACAAGTGAAGGAATAAGCAATCAGATGCTTAGAATTCTGCCAGATACTCTGCTGCAAAGACTGACACAAGCTTCTTTCAATGCATACCAAGACCATTTTTCATTCTCTGCTTTAACAGATGACAATCAGTTTTGACAATCAGTTTAAGAAAAAACAAGCTGAAAAGCTATTAAAGGCTTCTGCTGTTTTTAATTACACTATTCGATGCTCTACAAAAAGCACAGAGGAAATACAGGGAGATACTTGAATCTCTGTCTCAACCTACTTGCAGAAGAATAATGATATGCTACTTTGTGTCCTATTACCATCCAGAAATAATGAAGGCAATAAAATAATGAAACAAATGAAAGATATGGCCAAGGGCAAGGAGCACAGCAACAGTGTCTCAACTGAATTCTATGGTGCTTTGAAAGTGAATATACTGCTGACAGTGTATTATACATGGAAAATACAGAACTGCAACCAGTAAGGTGAAATTTTATTTCTGTGGAGATCTAATATTGCTCAGTGATGACATCATTTCATCCTCATCTACCTGAAGACAAAAGGGAACCCCAAACCTGAAGATAGATATCTAATTCTCGTTTCTTTAATACTTAGAGGCCTTACATTTAGCTCAAACTCTGCTGGAAAATTCCACATTACCTCTCTACTGATACTAATGGATGTTATATCTGTGTGTATAGACACATGTAAATGGAAGCACCACAGAATTATACAAGAGAAGGAAATTGCTTTTTATTAGAGAAACACAGCCTGAAAGCCTGTTATAACAGAAGAGTTAACCTAAGAAATACACTCTTAAATGAAATACTGTTTTTTGCAAGCATGCAATGTTTTTTTAAAATACTGGTATAGTTCTATGTAGGCTATAAATATAACTTTAGAAATACCAGCCAAATGCAGCTTACCTTGTAGTTAAAACCCCAAATACTCACTTATGCATAGTCAGCACTTCATTAAGTGCTATACTGAGCTTTATTTTTTCAACTATTTCAGTGAAGTTTTTGAATGTGAATTGACTTTAAGTGAATGGTTTAGAACACTGAACTATAAGCAACTCCTCCCATTTATTTGCAGTGGCCGTGACAGAAGCAAGCCAGAATACGCACACACTTTTTGGAGTTTATTTGCATCACATTTAAGAAAACTTATCCAAATAGAAGTCAAAAAGACATGATAAATAAAGAGAGAAATTATGGAAAAGAAAAGCAAAGACCTCTTTTTCCTAGACAAATGTTCCATCAGCAGGAGTCTCATTATTTGTTATAACAATCTTTAACTTGTAATGACTCTGAAGACAACTAATAACAGACTGGTGGGAACAGATGGAGTGGTGCTGTTAATTATAGGCACTTAGCTGCATCAGACCCCAGGAGTTATTACTAACATTTCCCACTAGGGAGGGGAATCACTCGCTTTTAAGTAGTATGTTGCTTACTAAGCTGGGAGCATTAGCAGTCAGGATTGTACTAATCAGTACTAACAAAACTCAGCTGCAAACAAAAAAAATACGAAAATATTCCCTGAATAACCCCCACACTATTTTACTTAATTTTTCATTTCCAATCACTTCTAAATATAAAAGTTCTTCCCCAAAGATTTAAACTCGGGTCTCACTAATTAAATCTCCCTACCACTCAGCTAAAGAAAGCTATATACCTTTACTGGCAACATTAGTTTTCTAAGCATCTGACTAGCAAGGAGATAAAAAGAAATAAAGGAAAACCACCCTAGTATGTACGATCAAAGGTATGCAGACCTCCTGAACTGAGAGAAGCCAAGAACCTGTAAAGCAATTCACCACAGAAACAGATAATTCAGTCTTCATTAAACAAGAGATTGTTCCAGAGCACTTGCAAACACCCTTTCCAGGTACACAACCCAAACATCACTTCTAGGACTTCTGAGTTTCCTGCTGCATCCTCACCTCCAAGTAGGAAACCATCTCCCTTCTACTTATCAAAGTGTCTGGAGGTTATTAAGTCCATCTGCTTGCTTAAGCATAAACGGTATTTCTCCTTGTTAGACATTCAACAAAAAGCTACTGTTAAGAATCACAGCACAAAGACAACCCAACATTTTCCTTTCGCAAACACTTACAAGGCCACAAACAGAAGCCACTCTAGGTGTTGCAGAACACATTTCTGAGGGGACGCTAATTCAACAGAGCCTTTAAAAAAAGCATGGAACAAATCCACTGACTATCTGGAAGCCAAATAAACACTCTGAAAAAAGAGAGTCCAGTTTTCAAAGAGTGATGTGCTTTATTTGAAAAACTAGTATGCAGTTTTTGAAGCTTTAAGCAGTGCCTTCATAAACATTAGTGACTGGAGAATTTAGACCATTAAAGAATCCTTTTATTCTGATGTTTAGTCACAGAGTAGAAAACTGGAATGAAATTTGGCTGTGATTTTTCCATGGATAATTAACTCATTTGTGGTGTACTTATTAGCTAAAAGGACTTAGCTGTAAAGGTCAAGGGGAAGAAGATGGCTTCTACAACTGTGAAAGCAGATATTAAGAAATACATTAGAAAGAATGAATAAAACCAACAGAATTTGGGGTGTAAGTCCACAAAACAGCTGTACAGCAAGGCACGCACTGTCTAAAAACTAATTATGGATTACATAGAAGGTGACAGCAAGACAACTACTTGCATGCTAAGGGAACAGTATTCAAGTCACCTTGGAGGTTACTGTTTTAGATGAAGAGCACTCCAGTCTGAAGGGCTCCTGTGTACAGAAATGGGTATCAAAAGTTACCTATATATTTGATCTGCCTGAGCCTGGGATTGCATAGAGCCTGGCAACGTTCTCAACAGAGAACTTTAATAGAAAATACAAACAGGGGTTATGATCAGTTGACAGCATAACTTTGGTTAGAAGTTGTAACTTTTAACAGATCTCAGCTTATATGTAATTAGGCAACACCTTACCTTCCCCTACAGCCTTGATCATACACCCCAAGCAAGCAAGTTTCTTATGGAAGCTGCTATGAAGAAATCCAAGAAATTAACACATTCCTTCCTCCTCTCCTAGGATATTTGCCATAGTCTAACAAATCACTCTTAACGTAGCAATGAAGAAATTCACTCCCCACTGATACTTTGGATTTGACCTAACCCTAATACATCTAACAATGAAAGACATACCTTTGCCAAGGCAGGAGTCATATTTAATTAGACCTCCTGTAATTCAGGAGACTAACAAACAAAACGCTCAGACTTTATGTTAAGCCAGTATTGATACTAGGGCAGTTGCTGAAAGTTTTCTCTGGAATCCCATCTACAGTTTCTAGTTAAAAAGCCCCAAGAATCCCATATATTTAATACTTACATTCAAACTTCAGGACCCAACATCCAGTCAGAACAGCCATCATACATTTGACAGTACTTGGCATTGGAACATCGGGGATAACAAGATGAGTTACTAGGAGAAAGATTACATCAGTAGAAGTAAAAGCACATAAAAATCAGAACTATGCCTGGCTGAAAAGTAATCAATCACCATTTAAAGAATAATTTTTTTTCTCTTTCCAGCACAAGTATGTGATTTTTGAGACTAAGAGACAAGTAAGTAGAAGTGCTAATTAGAAATTGTGAGTTTCAACACATACTTGCTTTGAAAAAGGGGAGTCGCATTTTTATAGTTCCAAGCTAACACTTAAATCTTCAAAGATCTGGTTTATAGGATAATTTTTTTTTTCCCCCCATTCCTTTTGAAGTTAAATATAACTCTGATAGGAATCTTACTATGGGATCTCACTGCTTTAACACAAAGCTAACAGAACTCAACTCACAATTCTGGAGTAGTAACCAGGGTGTGAAAGGTCATAGGTGGAAATTACCTTAGCATTTCTTTCACAAGCAGAAGCAGCACTCCAAAGAAAACCTAATAGGAGGGATTAAGACAATGTTTCCCCCCCACCAAAAGGAAAATTAAAAACAAAATCCTAAACCCCATAATGTGACTCCATCATCTTAATAAAGAACAACATCTGAAGGAAGGTAGCATGAGAGATCAAATTTGTCAACTTTTAGTCAGTGACATTCTCTTTCTAAAGGCACCATTTGCCTAAACCTCACTTCTGGAAGATAAAACCCTTACAGGATGTCTCATATGAGAAAAGACTTTAAAGTTGGTAAGAGAAGTGTAAAGAGAAGAGGTTTTCAATGACTTAAGGAATTTAAATAACAGACAGTATATTGTCAAACTGTGGCTCCCCTAGTCCTCCTGCCTCAGTCACCAGGCAGGGATTTTATGTCTTTACATGCAACAACACACCATCATTCTCCTACAGCTATAATTCAGGGATTTCAGAAACTGCACTTATTAGGAACAATAAAAAAAAACCTCTGGCAACTAGTATCTTAAAGGATAAAGTGCAGAACTGCAGTTACTTATATTTGGATAGAGACATTTCAACAAGACTACGTACCTCTACTGTTAAATTCAGTACACCTTTGAGCCTTCAGAATTGTTGCTAGTTTGTTCAGCGATTTCTGTTGCTCCGAACTAAGACTGCTCCCCAGTATACCAAGAGGTCCATCTCTTGGCTGGCTGGGGATCAGTGCCTGTGTGAACAGATAATCCTACAATAAGCTGAACGTTTGGAAACAAAGAAAGCAACTAACTTGTTTGACAGCTTTATTTAATAAAAAAAGCATTTTGAAAAATAATTCATGTAAGCTTTAGTGGACTGGGTCCATAAATAAATCTCTATATAACAAACCAGCTCTAGAGGAAAAAAGCTTGACATTAGAGGTACTTCATTTAGCATATGCAAGGTACCAAAACAGCTTGTGCATCAGCTTTTAATTCCTTGTGGGTTTTTTTGGGTTGTTTGTTTTTGTTTTTTAGTTTTGTTTTTTGTTGTTGTTGTTGTGATCGTTTGCTTGGTTTTTTTCTAAAGACACTGATGTACACACATATAGCTGAGTGAACATTGTGTAAACAGCCTTGCTGACTGCATTGCTGAAGGAGAAACAAAATCCCAATAAAGTAGTAAAGCCTCCTCCTCTGGTGAACTGTTACCAACAGATATGCTACCAAAGCAAACACAAACACCAAGTGTTTTGTTTGTGACAGAAGAGCTGCATCTTACATTTGCTACAGGTGGGTGGAACAGTCATACACCTTGCTGATTTAGCTCCGACAGTTTACTTCTGGGCAATGGGTATCTTATTACCTCAATGAGGAAGGATCACAACAGGCTGTATACCCTGGAGTAGACTAGGACTGCTTGTATCAGCCGGGTCAGTTTAATCATCATTCATTAGGAAGCACAAAGCGTTTTATAATGCAGTAACTTGTTAATTCTAAATAACCTGATTTTGGTCAAAAGTCTTGAGAAGTTCTTTGGCAAAAGAGGGGAAAACCAAAAACAAAACTCCCAAAACAATCTTCCAAACCCTGTTTTCAACTGCTGAGCTGATATTGTCATTGCTGGACAAAGAACAACACTGGAACAGCTTTTTAAAGGCACACAGAAAGCACCTGGAGCAAAGACTGTTGCTGCTTTCAGCCAGTTTGGCAAGTAGAGTAAATTTAAACATGCAGAAAAACAATAGCAAAGTTCAAGCAACAATACTTCTGGAACAACACAGTGTTCATTCTCCTATAATAAAGTCACATTATAAGAGACATCCTTTGTTTTCCCAGATAAAGCTATGATAACACAGAATACTATAGCTTGTACGTGTCCCACATACATTCTAGAAATACCATCCAAGTTAGTTTCCCAACCTATTTTCTATCTGCCTGTAAAGGCAGGCGATGTACTGTACTAAGGTACAAACCTTCAGTACTTACAGGATGAGCTCATGTTTCTTTTAAAGAGCAAAACAAAACAGAAAACCTACACACACTTACCTCTGAGGGTTGGTTGAGTGAAAGTGATTCATTCTTCACTGGCAACATTAGCACAGACTTCATCTTTTCGCTTTCCGCATAGTCCACAGGCCGCAGACCAAATATATTACTGGCAAAACAAGCACAGATGGGTTTAAGTAAATAAAATGTGACTTGATTCTTAACTAACTGGGCACACTAGCTGGGTAGCTTTCCCTCCCACTTTCTTATTAATATGCAATTTCAGCTAAAAAACAAAGCTTCAAGTAAGAATTGCATCCAAGACAGATGGATACTGAATTACAAGCTGCTGCATTCAGCTGAGGATTAAAGGATGTTCAGAGCAGTATGTTCAGTTAAACCACAGTCCTTGTTAAACTGTTTTAAGATGCACTTTGATATCATTCACAAGACCCAGAAATTTCAGCTTTAATCTTTCATTGCAGACATATAACCAGGAAAGTGTATTTTTGGCTTATCCATTTGCCATAAAAGTCATATCAGAAGATTCTACCTACTGTGTTAAAGTGCGGAGCTTGATGTGGTTATGCTTTTATAGGAAAAGCTATCTGCTGCTTACTTGGGAACTGTGACTCCCTCACACTTCCAAATCTGAGTATGCATCTCATTTTCCCCTCAGTGCGCTGTTCCACAGAACATTATAGCCAATTCATTTAAATTTTAGTTGTTTTGCCCATTTGTTGAACACTATTCATCCTATGTGGCACCTCATAGCCATTAGATATGCTTCAAGACCCCTTTTTGCCCTCATTCTTTTAACATTAGTCAGACAGATATTATTTGCTATGAACACAACACCAAGCACAGTGACAGCTTCTGTCTCTTCTTCCCACAACTTTGCAGGACAGTAGTGAGTGGAGGTAAGCTTGAAACCGCAGAACAGGTATAATTGCCATTAACAAACACAATCTGCCAGCACTCTTGGGAAATACTCTGCTTGCTGTGCCCTTTGCAAGAGTAACGGCTATTCCAGCTGATCCTCTTCTCCCCACCTCATGCAGCTCTGGCTCTCAGAAGGCATAATAAGAGCTTGTTATGAAGGGGAAGCTTGTCACTGCAAACAAAGCCTTGACTCAGTATCTGAAATCCAGCAATCTTAAATCATAAGAACAATGAAACATTTAAAGAGGTCAAAAAACCCCACTGCATCTTCAAAAAGCTGTTTCTTAGCCACGCGTTCTGGTGCAAAATAGGAATCTAGGAAGCTTTACAGGAATTCCACATAAGGCCATAACCCAAAGAGAAGCTCAAATCATTAAGTCTTCACTCTGACTTAACTGGCAGGCTTTGGCCAGTGTAAAGCTGAAAGATGTATCTGACCTTAGCACCTTTCCCTGCTCCTGACAGAGCACTGTTTACTAACGTAGCCTTTGGGAAAGCAACAATTCACCAAGATCTCCCCCAGAAGATACTGGGATGGTATTTTACAATTGCTAATTTTGCAACATTACCAAGCCCAAGCTCTTCTGTGTTACTAATGAGCGAAGAGCTAGCACAACACAAATTCAGCAGACTAAAAGATAATTGGTTAAATCTCAGCCCAGTCCTGGGAGTTGCAGCCCATTAAATACTGTCATGCTGTTTCTGCTTTGTCATGCATCATCAGGGTAGCTCTTGCCCTTTTTCTAAATAAGGGCCATATTCGACTCCAACTGCTGCAGGACAGTTCCTTTGAACAATGCATCCAGAGAGGTTGGGGGGGAGGAGGGGGGGGAATATATTAGCACATACACTAAAATCACCTTTAGACTAGATGGCTGACCTTTTACTGTGAACTAAGCAGGGGGGGAAATCACTGCATGTCAGTAGCAGAGTTTTGGGAGTGCCTCACCTCCAATTCACAGTTAAGATCCTTCACTGTTGGAAAAAGCCTTATGAATGTTTACCATAAATAAATACATAGGCCACCACAGTTAAATACAAGACATTTTTTGCCAATTAAACTGCACAAATAAGAGCTCCAGCTACCCTCTCTTTAGTTGCTTTTTTTCCCTTCATTTTTAAATTCATTTCAGTTGCTTCTTACCAGTGTATTGTAAAATGCTATCCTGTCATTATGCAGCATTGAAAAATTGATGGCTATTCACAGTGTGTTAAGGTGACACGGTAAAGGTAGAACGTGACAAACTTGGGAGCTGAGGTCTGAAAAAAAGGAACACCAGCTCAAGGGATGGGTTTAAGAGTTTTGAATATTTGCAACAAAGCAGCTTGTTAATCTTAAGTAAGAAAAGTAGCTGAAACAGGAGAAAAAAGGCTTATAAAATAAAAACTAAGACAAGGAATACATCCAGACCACAGAGTGAATATGGTATTGTTTCAGTTTACACACTTTTTTCTAAGAAAAAGGATGAAAACCAAATTTGTTCTTTTTAGTTAGGCACCCACTAGCCATCCAAAAAGTAAATCATGATCAGAAAGAGACCTTGCCCAAATCTCTGTTGGGCTGGTACAATTATCAGTGCAGTTACCTGAAGAACCGTTTTTAATATTTTAGGAATGTATATTATTTTTAACCCAATCAAGGACCAGATCTATGTGGCCACAAGAACACCAGTAAGGCACAGAACAGGGAAAAATAAGCTTTTTGCAAAAAAGGGATGTTCAAATATGTCTTTATTCAGCCAAACTGAACAAGAGAAATCTTCCACCTTGCTTAGGGTAAAAAATGAATTTTGATCCAGTTTGCCAAACAAAATTAAGTGGGACAAGCACAGTAGGTCCACCCTAACACACAAATGCAGCATTTTTAGAAATATCAGCAACTATGTTTGTGTGCTCCTAAGAAAGGTATGGGTTTGCTGAGAACGGGTCTGGTACACAGGACCACTTAACAAGACAAGTTCCCCACTCAGAGGGAAACAGGCAGGATAGTTTCTACAAGAGGCAAATAAGTGTGTCTGGTGCTTAAACTAGAATACCAGGTCTCTAAGGCATACTACTTTCTACCAGAATGCAAGTGGGCTTTTTGCAAGTTGTTTTAAACATTCAAGAGTCAGATGTATCCTTTGATGCAAGCAGACTCCCATTAGTCAGTCATCAAGGTACTGAACAGTCAGCAGAGGACTCTTACAGCTAGAACAAATTCCAATCAAAGAGTAGGATGTCTGTGCTGAGAACAAAGATGAGCCCAATGAAGAGCAGCTCAATGTAATCTGCGAGTATGACTTTAAATGAGATGACAGATGATATCTTAAGGACTGACAGATCAAAGAACTTCTTATGAAAAGCTTTAGAAATGAGATTCAGTTTATGGTGCAACACTGCTGAAGTCTTAGGTATGAAGACGGAGGTTACTGCTGTACTCAGAAACTTAACAGCTACCTTCTAAATGTTTCAGTAAGCTTTCAGGAAATAAGCAACCAGAGGAGAGGAGAGAAACAGGGAGTCACACCCTTGTCAATTCTTGAGAAGCCCCAAATTTCACAGCTTTTGATACAAGCTAACAATGACTATATAATACTCTGTAATCAGGAGTTTTAAGCTGCTCCATTTTGATACCCAGAAGTCATTTGTTGTTCCACAGCTGAGCCTAATCCAGGTTTTACTCCAGCCCCACAAGAGCAGCTCAGTATTGAATGGAAGGCCTGCAACCAGGTCCCAGAGCAGTACTGTAACCACTAATTCCCATACAGAAATCTGACCAGTTTGGGGCTCTCCAGTCAGCACCCGTATTGCAAGAGTGTGGTAAGCAGAAATCTTTTTTTGAAATTGACAGCAGGAAAAAAAATGAATCTGTGTAGCCAGAAAGACCATCTTAGATACCCAAACAGGGCCAGGGCTTTAATTAACCTGCTGTCAGCAGGACGTTAAGCCTACTGTCTTGCACTTAGACGAAGTCCTGCACTATCTTGACTTAGAAAAAGCAGACAAAACTATGTCAGTGTCATGAGTCTAATGCCTCCCAGAATTAACTGCAGGTTATCAGAGTTTTCGCCCCTATGCCATTCATAATTGAGGACCACGGTCTATCCCTAAGCACACTCACAGGTTTGTTCAGAATCGGACTTACAACTACTCGAAGACAGACCTGCAGAAACAGGGCAACACAACATTTTTTACTAATGCCAAACTTATTGTGCATGAAGAACTGGCAAGATAGCCCATTTGGAGTGAAAGCATTTAGGAAGTACTATGAAATTGCAAATGCACAGATCTAATTTTTCAAATCACTTGGCTTGCTGTGAAGCAAGAAAAAAAAGACGGAATTCAAGAGAGTGAGTGCGTGAAAAAAGCTATAAAAATATAAATTAGCTACGTGTAGGAGATTAACTTAAAAAAATTAACTAGACCAGTGGGACAATTAATAGGTCCATTGGTCCATATAATATTTTTCATTTGTAGTTCATATCTTTCCCAGTCAGTAAAAACTTTGAATGGCAAAGAGAGTGCCACAACTATTAAATCTTACATATTTCAAACAAAAAGTTTTGCCAAGGACTATGGAAATCCTAGGATTGCTTTCTGGCAAAAGAGGTAGTTCTCATCTGTATTTCCTTGGTCCAAAAGATATGCAGCTGCTTCATATTACATACAGCTATTTCTTCATACACTATGTATTAACAGGCAAAGAACAAACTAGCCTGAAATACACTTTGAATGAGATGTACTTGACAGGTCTGTGAACCTGACAATCTAAATCTGAAATTGCAATGTCTCAGATCTCTGATGGCTAGAGTTATGCTAATATCTGTGAGCCTTGTGAATTGAGGTCCCTTAGAATGTGGCTGTATTGGCTCCCAGATATATCTCACATCCCTCTACAGACCAGGGGATCTTACATGCCTTTGGGCCTGCAGCAAATATTGCACATATTTTTTAAAAAATATTTAATCTTACCCAATTGAGTGTCATACTAAACTTCAAAGCTACTGCTCTAGGCAGGCTATTCAACACAAGCTCCTGTTTTTATTCCAGTAGATTAACTCTCCAACACGCAAGGGACATTAAGACACAAAACCAAGTTAATTCTACGGTCAAAACAGCAGCAAGACATCAGTCACTTTTGTGGGGTTTCATACTATATATTTCATAGTGTCCCATATAACATTTGAATACATTCATCATGTTCACATTTTACTTCACTTAGCTAAAGGAAAAGATTTTAAGAAACCACAGAGAACTAACCAGACTTTCCTCCACGCCCCCGTGAGGTAATGAAGAATCACTTTAATATGCTAGGATAAAGGCAGCCCTCTCCTGGGCTGAAAGTTAGTTCATTGAGAGCCTGAAGAGCCAACAAAAGGACTAGAAATAGGTTTATACACAGAAAAAAAGTGCAAACTGAAATTAGACAAATTTATCAGTTTGGCAAAATTGGTTTGGTATAGTCTTAGCTCACACACTGCATACCTCTAAAGTTACAGCACTCCTCAGGTACGTTCCTAAAGAAAAGAAACCTTTGAGAAGAGACTGGGGTACATTCCTAAAGAAAAGAAACCTTTGAGAAGAGATGCAAGTTCTACTCATCACTGCTCAATTTCTACTTTAAAGATCCTAAAGTAATAATGTGAAGGTGAGCAGATCCTGCATTAAGTACAAAGAAGCCAATTATAACTAGTCATACTGAAAAGAACTAATTGCATCATCTTAAGTGATCGCCCTGTTCTCACCTCCTGGATTTAAAACTGTGGTCTGTAGGTCTCAGGGATCTAGAAAAAATGGCACTGAAGAAAAGCAAGCTTCTTGTCAGATGCAGCTTCATTGTAAGGGTGCCTGCATCCACTAGAAAAAAAAATAAATTTAAGCCTCCTAAATTAAAGGAGGTACAAATCCACTTAGACAAATCCAACCACTGTTTAATTCAGACTATAACTACCAGAAACAGTGGCAGAAAAAACCCTGTAAGATTTGCAAAGTCACGATCCAGGGAAACATCACAGCACAATTCATTTCTGGAAGCAGGCAGGGCACAGGAAGGGAGTGAGGCACAACACAGATTCTTAGAAGTCTCAGACATACAGTTCTTTTTTCTGTTGTTTCTTGGTAGTGCTCGGAAGAGATCAGTAAAATCATACTATTCAAGCCTGAACAGGTTGCTTGTACATCCCTTTCTCTCTGTCTCTAATGTGAACAGAGTTCACCCCACAAACCTTTCCATCATCAATGCACTAGTAACAGTAGCACCACAGCCAGAGATAGAGAGCCTACAGAAAACTTGGAAGTCTCCATTTTTCAAGAGGGGATGTACAGGACTGGATTTTTGCCAAAGCACCGGTGCTTCCTTTTGCCAGACAAACGAAACAAAGATTAAAGGCTGCTAAATTTGTTCCCTAAAAGACTTTCAGTTAAAATAAACCAGGTATACATATTTATTAACACCACAGACTAGAGATTCCAAGTACCCTGGAGATTAAGTCAAGAACAGTCCAAACTTAGAAGTGGGTTAGAAGCCATTTTTGGTACTTAGAGGTACTGCAAGAGATATCTAGTCGTAGAGTCGTGACATATCCGAGGCCACACTGTTTTAATATACAACTGAATGTTACCTGTATGCAGTGAAAAATCTAAGTCAGAGATTAAGGTTTACACACATCTTTCATTCCATGATTAAAAAGCTCTGTTAGAATAGAAAGTCACGTCTGCTTGTGTAGAATGAGATGACAGAGGTTCAGCTTTGTCTCAGTTTGCTTTAACACATGCAGCAGAGACCAAGGCTAACAAGAATGCTGAAGAGTCCACTGTTGGCATTTGGAGTCTCCGCTGCACAAGCCTTCCAGGGTTCAAGCCCTGTCAAAACCTTGCATTAGAGCTGTTGTCTATCTGGTATTTGAAAGCATAGCACAGACAGGCAAATACTGGGAACTGGTTGTGTGATGCTTCTCAACGTGGCAGAAGATTAGTTTCTGAAGCTGTCAGCTTTTCAAGGTGTAACGCGCTGGTCTTTGTTGTTCAAGAACAAAGTGAAGATGAACAAGTGATCCTTGTTTTACTTGTTCATGCTGAAGTTCTTGCATTTTTTTGTTTGTCTTGCGTGTGGGCTTTTTTTTGTTGGGTTTGAGTTTTTTGTTCATAGTTTGTTGTGTGGAGGTTTTTTTTTTGGTTTGTGGTTTTATTGGTTTGGGTTTGTTTTGAATCCAGTACATTCAAGATTAGGATTGTTTTTGAAAACCTTATGCTTTTCCACAGAGTACCCTAATTCTGTAAGCTTCAAGAATGAATATTGAGAGCTGAACCAATTAAGCTGAACTTGTTTATCCTTCTTTACGCATCATGCAAGACTTCATCCTACTGTGTTACTATATACACACACCTATTGACAACATGCATTGGACTCAAATTTTATATACACAGGCACAATACTACAACACCTAAAACCACATTTAGCATCTGATATACTAATAGCTTGCAGGGTTATTCATAGACTAACAGATACTTTAGCACCTCCTATACACAAATGCCAAAAATCTTCAGTAGGCATAACTGTATAGAAGATTCAACTGAAAATACTTCTAAGCTTTAAAAAAAAAAAAAAATAAAAAGCATCCCAAGGATTACTGCTTAGATCTAGAATGGAAAAACTAAAAAACGTTCCCCAAATCTCAGCCTGTGTCTATGCCATTTGTGAATGTACAACAGACTGGACTGAAACACCTTCTGCTAGCAAGTAACATAGTAAAATTAAAGAGACAAAAACCAGCTGTAGCAGTTCAAAACTCATCTAGCTCAGCATCTCAGATGTGACAGTAGCTATAACAGGATGCCAACAGAAATGTGTAAGAATAGGGTAAGCATATTTTGTTACTTTCCTACTACAGCCTCCCAATACTCCAGCTATCTATGACTCGGATGTCCTCAGAAAAGCTTAGGACAAAGCAAAAAGAAAAGACCTACCTGGAAAAGGGGCATATAAATATAGCAGAGCATACATTTAACACCTACCCCCTCACTTCAAATAAATCACATTTATAGCTAGCTTTGCCTCATATTTACTTAACATACACACTGGAAGCTGTAGCTAATTCCACACTTAAAATAACTTTCCACATCTACTTACACTGCATCACGGGAGGCACCATGCAAAAGCAGCAGCTCCACAATGCTCACATGCCCATTTTTGGCAGCGTCATGAAGCGGTGAGTCGTTCTGATACCCCGTAGTATTCACTAACGCCTTGTATTGCAGCAACAGCTCCACCACTTCTTTGTGCCCGTGGTTACATGCCTCATGCTAGTTGGGTAAATCCAGAAGTAGTCAAGAGAAAACTCAAGTGAAACAAAATTCAGAGGACGGACCTCTGTCACACCAGTTAGCACATTCATCATTCATTTTCAAACACATCTCAGGAGATGGTCAGGAAAGATAATGCAAGGATACAGCATTACATTCCCAACATGAATTAACCTTGGAACCTAGCGCTAATAAAAAGCGCAAAGAAGAACTGAACAAAGGCCAACTGTGTGCAGATTAGACTACAGGGAACAAAGTGTCCCAGATTACAGACTCTGTCAAGAGTATTTCTCAGGAGAGGAAGAAATCATGGTTGAAAAAAATCTTTTGTTTATCTTCCGTAATTCAAGCAAGAAATTCTTTTCATTCATATTTCCAAAATGATAAAAAACACTGAGGACATTAAGAACCCATAAAATATACACGTCGTCTGCAATTGTTTGCTTTCTAGTTATCATAGTTATATCTTCTGCATTTGCAGAATTGCAGGCTGATAGATTTCTTGGCATCTCTACCCCAGCAAAGGAGAGCTGGATTTGGGCAGGTCAGTAGTTGCTAATAAATTCTTTTAAACTTGTTTATCGTCACTTCTTCACTTTACATGCATTTAGCTGACAAAGAATTATGCAAAGGGGACTAAAATATATAAAAGGAGGGACAAAATTAAATCTGATCAGAAGACAGATGACAGAAAAAGTCTTCAGCACTCACCAATGGCGTCCAGCCAGCGTTATCTTTGACATTGGGATCTGCCCCATTACTCAGCAGCTGTTCAACAGCTGCCAAGTCACCCTACATAGGAAAAAAAACAGTTATTAAAAAGCAACGAAGATACACAAAGACAACAAATATTTAAGAGATGTAGAATTATAAATTAAGATACAATAAAAATGTAATGATACAAGTCTTCTACTTAGATATTATCAGGATAATAAAAACTCAACTGGTTTGGAGACCACAGTTTATCATTATTGTTCATTTAGAAGCACCTAAACATTTTACACAAATATGTATTTTTACATGAAAACAAAGCACATGCAGACTTAACTCGGAATAAACAGACATGGTTTTGCTGATTGCAGTCTGTCCACTAGAGTCAACTGCAAAGTTTAAAACCAGAAATATTTATTCAGAAATTCCATCTCCTTTAGTCTGTTGTTTTTTGTGGTTTGGGTTTTTTTGGTGTTTTTTTTTGTTTGTTTGTTTTTTGTTTTTTTTCAAACTAACCTAAATAACTGGCTAGAAACATGCATAGGTGAAATAGATTGATAAGCCTGACAAAGCTTCTATAAATTGTTTTCTCACAAGTCAAAAGGAAAGTTTTATTTAACACTGCAATTACTACTCATGTTGAATCTCACTGACACTTTCTGACAGTTATTCTACCAAAGTAGTGGGAAAACTAACCCAAAGAGACCAAAACCAGACTCTGACCCCCTTCTCCTTTCACAGCACTGTCCGCACCCCAGCACACTGATACTTAAAACTCCTTTTGTGCAATGTCAGCCAGTTCCTGCTTCTGGCATCAGTTACTACAGAGCAGCAATGGCAAAGGTCTGTCCTACTGGAAGAGGCACCATGAATTCTCTTCCAAAATTTTTGCAGCAATGTCAGGAACTCTCCACAGCCACAGGTACAGAACTGACGGTGCCAGGCTGTCCCACACCTCTCAGTATCAGGTACCACCTGTCAGGCCAAAGCAATGATTTACCTGTGCTGTTAGAGATTAGGAGCAGTTACACACCATTTCTCAGCTGACAGGATAACGGGAGGAGATGGCCAAATGTCATCTAACAACCAAAACTACCTAAATAACACACGCTTTTCAAAGGCTAAACTAGGCCTCAAGCTTCTGCATGTCTTGCCACCGATATTCCAATTCCTTTAACTTTAGGTTTGTGGGGTTTTGGGGGTTTGGTTTTTGTTCATTTAGAGTTTTTTAATTTAGTTCAGGGATTTTTTGGTGGTTTTTTTTTTTGGGGGGGGGGTTGGTTTTG